>ONZK01001582.1:8802-35446 GCA_900322385.1 Pharnaceum exiguum | reverse complement strand
TAAAAAACCCATTATGTGTGCAAACAAAATAAAAATATAAAACCCCACATCGGCAAACATTTGGTACAACAACTGTTTAAATATAATTGAAGACGTAAAAGGCCATTTGACGCTTAAAAATTAAATAAACATATGCCACGTGAATATTTTAACGGTCAACTTTTGTAATTAATGGTCAAAACCAAAGAGAGCTCTATCTAGTGTCACTTGAGTTGAGTCATCTATCTCCCCAAGACACACGACACGACACGACACGACACCCCATCTTCTCATGTGTCTCAAAGCATGCAAAAAGTTCAAGACATCATTACTGTTCACATTACTCAAAACATCAAATTTTACCTCCTTATAATATTGTACGAGTACTAAAACTAGCTTTCACTTTGCACTAATCAGAAGTAAATCACCTCAACAACAAAATCTTTGGCGGGCTGTCGTTTTCACCTCCATCTAAATCACAATTCTTTTCAATAATCTGATTTCCCACTCATCATAATCTCATATCTTCACACTTCTTTCATCATAATAACCTTAATGCACCCACCAAACTTTTACTAATAACTAAAGAGTAAAGACTAATAAAGTTGGGATTTCGCTACTCCATTTTAAAATCTACCCTTTTTCTTTCTAGGCTTACTTTTCAGCTTATAGATCTAGTACATTCGCAAACACATCACACACACATGCAAGCTAAGCAGTAATCCATTCTCTCTCCACAAACTGTAGTCAGTAGCCCTCACTCACTGTTGTAGCCTTCTGTCATTCTTTCGCTTGCTTACCTCAAACGTCAAAACAAAAAACAAAAAAACACACCGCAACATCAGCAAGCCCCCAGTTTTAGGAAGATCGATCGATCTATCTAGATATTTCATTTCACACTTCGTATTTGGTGAGCTAGTACTGTGCAGTAGGTAAGGTACCTTGACATATTAGACAGACAGCACTCTTTTGCATTACACCCAGAAAATAAAAAATTGAAAAAACAAAAGAACAGATTTTTATTTCTGGGTTTTACTCATTCTATTCTTTTCTTTCCTCTTTTTTTTTCATCTTTTGAATAAATAATACTGTAAACAATAGTGGGACAGTAAAACAAGACTTGGCACTTACTACTAAGACTGTCTGAAAACAGTACTGCTACTACTACAACACTACTACAACTACAACTACAACTGTACTCCTCTCTCTCTCCTCTCTTTTTTTCTCTGTTGAGTTATTGACTTTTGCTGGAGAATAGGACTTTGCTGCCGTACGTGTCTCTTCATTTTCCTACAATCATTCCCACTTTTTTCTTTTTTTTGTATCTTTGCTTCACATTTTTGTCTAGGAGAGGAGAGAGAGTGGAATTCATTGTAGAGCTAATTTATTCATTCATCCAGTTGTCCTCCAGGTAAAGTTCTAATCTTTTTCTTCTCTTTTACCTGCATTTTGTTTTGTTTGCTCAAGATCTGATTTGGGTTTTGTTCTTTTTGCTTTAATATGTACTTTTGGTTGCTCAAAATCACATCTTTTGAGCAATTTAGCTTGTGGGTGGGGGGTTACTTTTTTTTTGTAAGTTTGATAGATTTCTTTTTTTAGTTTGCTGGATAAGATGAGTTGATTTTAGTGAGAATCTAAATGAAATCTGCAAAAAGCAATGTGGCCCAAATGACCCACATTATTAGTGTAAAGTTAGGAGATAATTGCTAATTTGTATGTTGCTTATGTATTTATTTGTATTATATAAATAAAAATATGTAGAAAAGATGGCCACCCTTTTCTGGGGTTTTTGTTACTTTGTGTCTTTTTTTTTGGGTGGGGTTAAATGATGAAGGAGCCAAGTCACTGTAGTGTGACTGCTGATACTGTGAAGGTGGTGTTATGTTCTTTCACATTTTGAAAGGGTTTTCAACATTTGGTAGTTGGAATATCATTTTAGTTGGTGTGCTTTGAGTATAATGCAATATTATTGTGGAAATGATGAGCTCATTGTGCATTATGGACTTTTATGGTACATTGGTACAGGTTTGGAGAAATAGAGGAAATGGTAGCGCAGTGATATTTTGATTACACAGCATGTCGAGGCTTACGAAGTGGAAACTTGAGAAGAATAAAGTGAAAGTTGTATTCCGGTTGCAATTTCATGCTACGCATGTAAGTTTTCGTGTTGCATTCCTTATAAGCATTGCTGTTCAATTTTGTATCCTTTACTCGTATAGTGCTGGTTATGTTGATTTGTGGGATTTCATAAAGTGCTTGAATTCAGAAATGGTGTGTGTGTGTGTGTGTGTGTGTGTGTGTGTGTGTGTGTGCATCAGAACTTAGCTGCACTAACACTTAGGGTTTAACATGGTGTTGTGCTACCAGAAAAGGTTGCCACAACGGAGTAAAGACTGCGTACTTGAGCTTCTACCCTGATGCATGTTTGATAAACATGGGTGACACGCCTGATGCAACATTGTCCATATAGGTTGTGATTTTTGAATGTTTTCCGGAACGGACCCTTGAAGTCATGTGTTATCGGGTATAAATGTATAATTCTAGATCCAATCCTTCAGGCTCTGTGAACCCATATTCAGTTCACAAGGGTAGAGGATAGAAAGTAAAAATTAAGTGTAGAGAAATAGTGTGTGTGGGTTTGGTTTTCAAATGGAACCAAGAAGCAGCAGAAAGAAGAAAGTCAGAGATTTACTTGAGCTACTTCAACTGACGAGAAATAAGATCTTGGCTCCAAAACAACAGTAAATTACTGTCTAACGAAAAGTTGGTCTGTATAGGGTATATGATCTCATTTCCCAATACAATCAGTGAAATGCAATGTTCTACTCTAGCCTTTTAATCTGCATTAGCATGGACAGATTGACAAGGATAATCCAATATGTTAGTTCGGTGGATGGAACGAGCATGTGAAAAGGCTAAATCAGCACGATGGTGGCATTGGTTTCAAACTTAGTAAGAACTAAGAAGTGAGGTTGAATGTATGGAGTGCATGATTAGCAGGAATCAAGGTGTGGTGGTCATAAATGGTGAGGTGATTTCAATTAGTGAGTGTTTTGGGTACTTGGGACATTATTCAGAAACATAGCAAGCTTGAGAGGAATGTGGACTAGAAATTAAAGGTTGGTTGAAACGAAGAAGTGCGACCAACATTTTGCGTGAATAGTGAATGCCTGATGGGAAAGTTTGATCAGATAACCATTAGAGTGGTATAGATTTTTATGGAGCGAAATTTGGGCTGTCAAAAAGAGTTGAACTTACAAGATGATTGTTGTAGAGATGGGTGCGTTTAATATGTGGACATACAGGTAGATGGAGAAATGAGAAGAAGAAGTGAAAGGTGGGAGTGTGCACCTATTGGATATAACGTAGGGGGATATTCCCACCTATGTCATTTTGGCTATGTACGAAGGAGAGCATTTAATTCAGTTATTCTTTGGAAGGATGAGATAATATGATGAGCTAGGAGACTAAACCAGACATGGTAAACCATGTGATGGAGAGAGCCGTGACTAAACTTGAACTGAACGAGAGTATGATTTTGAAGAGTAGCAAAGTGTGTAAGCGCACACATTAGCTGCCCCATTTATATGAGTACCAACATTGTCTAGGTGTTATGGTAGTTGGATATATCTAGCTTTAGTTGATGAGCTCGATATAGTGCCCTCAATACACAAATGAACTTTGTTATCCTTCTGGCACTTGTTTTTATCTTTTCTTTTGGTTACTCTGCATCTTTAAGAATTTGTGTTTGAACATACGCATCAGCGCTGCTCTCTGTTAAGTGATCCTTTTTCTTCTTTTCACAGATCCCACAAACTGGATGGAATAACCTATTCATCTCATTCATTCCAGCTGATTCTGGCAAGGCAACAGCTAAGACAAACAAGTCAAATGTTAGAAATGGTACCTGTAAATGGTCGGACCCTATCTATGAAAGTACAAGACTTCTGCAAGATGCAAAAACCAAGCAATTTGAAGAAAAATTCTATAAACTTGTCGTCGGAATGGTAACAATTCTGTTCTAGTTGGCTGATTCATTTCTCTACACTAGAATCTGACTGACCTGGCTATTTTGACTTATTTCCTTTGTCTATGTTTTACTTGTGCTGTTATTAGGGTACAACGAGGTCTAGCATCCTTGGGGAAGCCAATATGGATCTTTCTGAGTATGTTGATGCGTTAAAGCCGGCCGTTTTAGCATTGCCACTTCAAGGGTCTGATGCAGTACTACATGTAAGGGTCAACAAGAAATTGTTTCTGTTCTGTTTAGAGATTCTTCGGGAAAAAGGCAACCTGAAATGTTTACTATATCGTAGACATGCATATACCCAATTACAGGCCAAGTGATAGGCACTACATGATGCATTCATTTTGTTAGTGGTGCGACAGAAGCTTCTGATGAAGTAAATCTTTTTCTGTTTCCTATATAAATGCTTACGATTTGTTCACAAGTTTCAGTTTTCAGTATCATCCAACCCTACATTTATATTATTATATATAGTAACCTTAGGTGGGAAGGAGGGCCAGTGTTTCGTTGTTCTGCCGGACAGTTTGAGACATTCTTCTCCAAAAGCACTCTTTGTTTGTTTGTTCTTTTCCCCTTGCATTCTCATTGGAGATGGGATTGAGGATAGGCCGTAGGCGGACTTCTTTTGGTACAAACTTCGTACCAAGATCGGCATATGAGACCAAAATGTCAGTGTGCAAATAGTAAGAGACCAAGTGTATCTGAACCTGTATACCATGTTAAGATACATTCAATTACTGTCGCACTTTACCTCATAATCTACTTTATCCATTGATTTAAGGCTATTTTGTTTAGGCACTGTTTGATAATTTGTAATGCTCACCAATGAAGTATCGACTATGATTTAATGCAGGTTACTGTGCAGCTGTTAACTTCTAAAACTGGGTTCAGGTACTACATGTTCAAATTTTTAGTAAAACTTTATGTTAGTTGGTGATGCAGATTAATTATAATTGGTTCATGCACCAGGGAGTTTGAACAGCAACGGGAAGTAAATGACAGAGGGTTGCAAACAAATAATGATCATGATGGAGTAAAAGTATTGGTCCACGGAGATTCTGTAGTTTCTCGCACAGATAAGGTGGGTAGATATTGTCTTCGTTGACCTAAAGAACTACTGTTTCAGTTATCATTACCAATATGTCACTGCCATCAACAACCCATTATGATCAAGTTAGACACAATCTTACCTGTTTGGAAGGTCATCCGATGTAGATTATTATAATGTCTCTACAAAGTGATGCATTTACTGAGTTGAGGTATTGTATTCCTACAACTTCTCTGGACAATGAAACTGGTTGTGTATGCCTCTTACAAGCCTCCCCCTAATGTGGGGTAGAGGGGTCAAATGTACCCAGCCATAAGTTCATAACCCTATGAAATAGAGAGCCAGTTGACCCTTTAATGAAATGCCATCTCTGTAATTTCTTGAAGTGGAAGCAGAAACATTTTTCAGACCGCCATTTTGATATTGTGCCCAAAATTGGACTATTTCTGATTTTGGTTTTCTTGTGTTCAGATTACAGTGGATTAATAAGTGAACTAACCTAAAGCTGGAAACCTAGAATCATAGACCATGACTTTTTAGGGTTTAGCTCCACTGGTTTGGGGTGGTCTGATGTAGACGATATAATTACTGGGCAGTTGGAAGATTGTTTTCTTTGGATCAATAATGGAAATGTCTTATGTCTTTGATCTCTTGGAAAATAAGGTGCACATAAAGTTTGCTGAGATATTTTTGATTCATTACTACGTACCTACTTGGTTTAAATGTAGGCTACACTCCTAATGTGATACTTATGTCTTGTGGTGACATGCTGTTTGACTGACATGTTCACTGCTTTCACATTATGACATATAACATATATGAAGTATCATGGGAAGTCCTCAGTTACTAGAATGTCCTTCATCAGTTTCCAATATTCGCAGCCAAACAACTTTTGCTTAATGGGGCATTTCACTTCATGTGAATGGGGATTTTATCGCTAGTAATCTCTTGGAAAATGAACCAACAATACCTTTTGGTATTGACTATTAACCGCTCTAGACTATGAAGTAGTAGGTCGGGGCATGTTTATGAAACTTCACCATGACGTACACCCTCTGGCTGTATCTGTCTTAGGGATCTGCAAGACTACAAATCATTATCTATTATGATGTACACTGTATAATAACCTTGTCTTAATTTATCGAAGCTATAAAGCTTATTTTACCCCATATTCTTTTTGGCCCCATATGAATTACGTATGTTTGTAATTTTTTTTTTATAGGTGAATGCAAGAGTTAGATTCAAAGCAGAACCCAAAGAACATCCTTCACTTGAAGAAGATTCTGGCCTCAGTGAGGAGTATGCAGATTCAGCAGCAGGGTTTGATGGATCATCTAACACCTCGGAAAGTTTATGTGCAGAAAAGCATGATAACTCCTGTGCTCCTGAAATAGACAGTGTCAAGAGCATGGTCTCTGGTGATCCAGGAGCAATCTCTCCCGTCCAAAGCCCCAGAACTGACAGAGGTAAAGGCCCATCTGATCATCACTTTATGGTGCAAGGTACAAGAGATTGGGTCCACTATATGGGTGCAGAACATTCAGTAGATACTGAGATTTATGAAGAAAACAGTAGACTCAGAGCAGCCTTGGAAGCAGCCAATCGGTCCATTCATGAGCTCAGCCAAGAAATGAACTCTTTGCGGAGTCACTCTAATGAAATAGGTGGTGAAACACAGAAATTGGCCGAGCAGTTAAAGGTCGAAATTTCTTCGGAGAAAGAGCTGGCTAAGGATATTGCTATACTGAAGTCAGAGAGTTTGAGGTTTAAAAATGATCTTGAATGGCTCAGAAGTATGAAAATGAATCCTCCTAAAACTGATGATATCATGTCAGATACTGGTCTTGGTGTTGAGTTGTGTCATCCAGAAGGCGTGCTTTTACCTGGGCTGCTGACTCCCGGAACTGGTCCGGTAGATCCCACTAGTGCAATGCAAGGCGAAATGTTCAAACTTCTGAGGGAGCTGGATGAGTCCAAAGCTGAACGAGAAGCGTTGGTGAGAAAGATGGATCAGATGGAGTGTTATTATGAAGCACTTGTTCAAGAGCTTGAGGAAAACCAAAAGCAGATACTTGGTGAATTGCAGAATCTCAGGAATGAGCATTCATCATGTCTTTACACTGTTTCATCCACGAAGGCCCAGATGGAGGCTATGCATCAACAGATGAATGATGAGCTGCTCCACCTTTCCGAACAGAGATGCAGTTTGGAAGCTGTGAACAAAGAACTTGAGAGAAGAGCTATTGCTTCAGAGGCTTCACTAAAGAGAGCGAGATTGAATTACTCTATTGCTGTAAATAAGTTACAAAAAGACCTTGAAGTTCTTTCTTTGCAGGTAGTTTCTATGTATGAGACTAATGAAAACCTCATTCGAAAAGCTTTCTCGGAAGCTTCAGAGCCATTGCTGGAGCAATGTCCAGAAGCTGCGTCAATAGAGGCTGAGGACTTGAACAATGACAAGCTTATGGCACATCAAAAACAAATTGTGGGTGTGAAAAATCAAACTTCTTTTGGTGATAGATTCTTAGAAGAGTCAAAGAGGTCACTCAAGTTGCAGGAAGAGTTGTATCAGAAGATACAGCAGGAACTTTCAGAAATGCATCTTGCACATGTAGAATTGGATGTGTTCTCACTGACACTACACATGGCTTTACTAGAAGCGGCTGCTGACAAAATAGTTGCTAGAGAAATGTTACAGAAACTCGCTAGAGAGCTAGAGCTTTCTTCCAAGTCCAGAGAGTCGTTGGAGCTGAAACTGCAGAATATCATGACTGACCTGTTTGCATTGAGGGAAGAAAAAGAAAATTCTGTTTTGAGATGCAATGATCTTGCATTACAGAATCAAGCTTTAGAAGTAAATCTGAAGAAGATTTCTGATGAGAAGTGTACTCTTAGTAAGGAAGTCCGGAATTTGGAGATAATGTTGACTGAATTGAGAAGTTACAAAAGTAAATATGATGATTGTATTGCTGATAATACAATTTTGCTTGGCGAATTGGAGCGGTCTGCGGTTGAGAAAGAAAATATATCTGGTGAAGTTTCATTATTGAGGGAAGAACTGGCTCTTATGAAAAGCCAATTCGCTGAATCATCTTCATCAAAAGAGTATATGCAGAAAATCATAGATGATCTTCGTGAAAGACTGCAGAACATATTGGCTTCAGGCAAGGAACAGTTTGACACATTACTGTCCTGCGGAGAAACAGAAGAGAGGGGCTTGGTGTCCGAGGAACTCGTTGGTAATGTTTTCCAGTTAGAAGAGCTCCAGAGGAAGTTGCTAACTAAAATGCAGATGTTAGTGGAAGAAAATAAAGAGTTGTTGAGCGAACATGATGATACCAAACTCTTATTGGCCACAGTAAAAACTGAACTTGAGGCGATGAAGCAGAAATTTCAGTGTGAAGTATCAGATATGGTTTGCAAAATAAATGTTTCCAGCGAGCTGGTAGGGAAACTCCACTCAGATGTTGAGGCTTTTGGTAACAAACTCAAGGATAGCTCAGTAGCGGAGGAGAAGTATTCAAGAATTACTGATGATCTTTTCGATGAATTTGTAAAAATGGAAGCTGAATTGCGGGAACTTACTTCAAAGAATGGGGATCTTGCAGATCAAATCAGGAGCTTCGGGGACGTTACTGATGAGCTAGAAGACAAAAGGGACATCTTAGACAAAATGACACTGGAAAATACCAACCTGAAGCAATTATTGCAGACCAAGACAGCAGAATATGAAGTCCTTGCATTAGAGCTCAATAATATAAAATCAAATGCAGAAAGCTTGGCAGATCAGTTGTCTCTAGAGAGATGTATTAGAAGTCAACTCGAGGCTGACGTTCTGAACCTGGGTACCCAGGTACAGGAGAGAGATGAGAAGTTACCCCATACTAGCCTGCAGGAAGCTGAACTAGGCCTCCTGAAGGAGCAATTGTCAGAGCTGGAGTCGGATAACACGAGTCTTCACCACCAAGTGTCTCGTTTGGAAGAGCAGCTAAAGACGGCTTCAGAGGTATCATCATCTCGTACAGAAATGCAGTTACAAGAATTGCACTCGACACAAATAGCTGCGGATGTTACAAAGACTGTTGTCACAAACCAGTATGGATGTTATGCTGAAGAGCTTGTATCTCAAATTGTATGCGTAAATGAGATTCTTCAAAAGGTAAACCTGAAAAATTGTGATCTAGTCAACGGGCTTGAGGACTGTCTAGCCTCCAAAGAAAATTATGCAAAGGAAAATGAGAGGTTGCTCTCAGCTGTTGAGTGTCTCAGATCTGAATTAGAATCATGTGCTACTTTAAAAGACACTTTAGAAAGTTCCAGAGATGTTCTATCAACTGAATTTGTAGCATGCCAGAGGAGGTGTGATGTTTTGGAGAACACTCTTCCAGATGCTAAGGCTCAGCACAATATTGAGCTAGAAGAGCTAAGAAGTTTGGTCGAAAGTTGTCTTAAGGAGATCGATGATTTATTTGTCTCCAAGGAAGAACTAGAGATCAGATCTTTGGTTCTAGAAGCAAAAATAGAGGAGAAAATTACTGAGAAAAACTTACTGGAAAAATATGAAGAAGAACAGTTGGTATTGCAGAAAAAATGCAGTGAGCTCAGTCGTAAGCTCTCCGAACAGGTTTTGAAAACTGAAGAGTTCAAGAACTTGTCCATCCATTTGAAGGAGCTTAAAGACAAAGCAGAAGCTGAGCATATCCAAGCACGTGAAAAGACGGAAGCTGATGGCCCTTCTGCTTCTATGCAAGAATCCTTGAGGATAGCATTTATAAAAGAACAGTATGAAACTAAGCTTCAAGAAGTTAAGCAGCAACTGTCGATTTCCAAGAAGCATGGCGAAGAGATGCTCTGGAAATTACAAGATGCTGTGGACGAGCTCGAGGACAGGAAAAAATGTGAAGCGTCTCTGCTGGACAAAAATGAAGAACTGCTTCAGAAGATCTCAGAGGTGGACGCTCAATTACAGTTGGCGCTCTCTGATAATCGTGAGAGGTTAATGGCATATGACCAACTGAAGGCCGAGTTAGAATGTTCATTGATGACTCTCGATTGCTGCAGAGAAGAAAAGAAACAGCTTATGGTTTCTCTCCAACAGTGCACTGATGAGAAGTCCAGGCTGGCTGAGGAAATTGCATTGATGAGAGAACAGCTGGAGAATCTGAAAGCATTAATGAGAAGTCCAGAAAACGAGGAAAAGTCACCCCCAAGCGCATCTCATTGTGGGAGAGAAGCTTTAGATGTGGCAGGTATGGCTGGAGTAGTTGCAGCAGGGGGCACAAATGTGGATCCTGTGCATGGTGGAGAAATGAATCTAGAACCAGGCGAGGTATCTTTTTTTTCTGTGACATTTATCCAGTTGTTAATTCAATCATGCAGTCTGGCTTATTGATGTTGAGCATAGCTCTCATCTGATCCGTATCTGAATCGGAAAACTTAGTAATGACTATATTGTTGAATGTGAGTTATGTGACTAAGATGTTGGATGATTTTTGATTCACCTATCTCAAACTGACAGTTCCCAGATGACTTTTGACTTTAATGTCTCTCCAATACCACTTTGAATGAGTAAAAGGAACTCTTGATATATTTCTAGTCACTGTTAGGTATATATTATGTCTAAATAACTTATTTCTCCAGGTCTCCAGCTGTGAGAGTGGCTGATTACGTATTTCTATCCCCTTGCAATTGACATAGCTTTTTGACTGTATGATCAGGGTGAAAAAGCTGTAGATGTCTTGGGGACTTCAAATGGTCATTGTAATGTTTCGGATGGGAATGCAAGTCAACAATCTCGTCTTGCTGATCAGTTAAAAACTCAAGATTTTCTCTCTGGCCTGGATCGCTTACAGAAGGAGGTATATTGATTTTCAAAATTAAAATACAGAATGCAGAAAATTATTGGACCTTTTTTATTTTGACTGGTTGCGGTCTCAAGCATGGACGCATGGTGGCCTTTTTCACTTAATTCCCGCAATCCTATACAAACGACTAAACAAAAATGGATAATTCTAATTAAAGAAAAGAAATGAAATGAAAGGTGGAAGCTAAAGATAAGATGAAGAATCCCTAGCTATGGTTGTTATGGTTGACAACTCATGTATATGCAATTACAGTGCAGAAAACCTTATCCGGTCAACTACTTGATGTAATATTCCAGTGGTTACTTTTCTCTTGTAGGTTGATATGATCATGTCAATGCTGATTATGTGATTTTATTATTTGCAGTTGGAATTGATGAGAAGTGAAAATATTCCAGAAGAACAAACTTCAGCTGAGGCAAAAGGTTCAGGTTTGCACATAGAGCAAGTGCATTTTGAGAAGGTAAAACCGTAAAACTGGGTATTCTTGGAACATACTGCATGCAGAGCCTCCTCTAGTTGATCAATTGATGATGTAAAGCTGTCACCACAGGTTACTGAGGAGCTTGGAAATATGTCATCTATGTATGATGAATCATCAAGAAATGGAAACGCCATTGAGAGGGTTCTTGCTTTGGAGCTTGAGCTTGCTGATGCTTTGCAGGCCAAGGCAAAGAAAAGACCTGGAATTCAATTTCAGAGGTATATCACAGTTTTTTGAACTTATGTTGAGCTGGTGATTTAGCAGAATTCTGTGTCAATGTTTGTTAGCCATGATTTTGAGATTTAGTTTTGCATTTTTGATGAGTACAAGTTGCTTCAAGAAAAGCTAAGCTTGTTGCCTAAGTAAAATGTCATTGTTTGCGCCAGAAATTCTTGCTTGCAACCTTACTGTGTTTTAGAATCAAGGCAATGGAGCTATTGTCACAGATTATGGTTTTGTTAATGAACTAGACTTATTTTGTCTTTTATATAAATATAGATATTCTAGAAACTTACAAGTTACGTTTGGTTTTGCCTTTCAAACTTCCTTGGAGTAGTTCTTTCTTGAAGCTACACAGTGATGAAGCTGCGGTATTTCAAAGCTTCAGAGACATAAATGAATTGATAAAGGATTTGATAGAGATGAAGGGAAGGCATAATACTATGGAGGCAGAACTCAAAGAAATGCACAAAAGGTACTCTCAACTGAGCCTGCAGTTCGCTGAAGTGGAAGGTGAAAGGCAGAAGCTCATGATGACTCTGAAGAATACCCGTCCATCCAAAAGGCGCTTCAGTCTATCCCCATCTCCGACTTTTGAGGAATTGTCTCCATAAATCCCTAGTCTTCCACAAGGTTCCTCTTTTTTCCGGAATTAAGTGGTTGCCTGGCTTCGCCCATTAAATCATATAAAAGCTGTCAGGTTATCAAGCTGCTGCTGTAAGGTCATATGATGAGCTCAAGTGCTAGTCATGGTTAGTGTAAATAACCAGCATTGTTCAACATGTTAGCTCTATAGGTTAGTTTTTTTTGTGGTCCTATAGTACTCCCTGAGGGCCATTTCGAACTCTGAAGCTAGTATTATTTATTTGTTAATATGATATGTAATACGTAATTATGTATAGGAAGTTACAGCATTTGCTGCAACTTTTGAATCATCAATTTTCCAGAACT
The DNA here is from genome assembly GCA_900322385.1 of Pharnaceum exiguum. Lineage (NCBI taxonomy): Eukaryota > Viridiplantae > Streptophyta > Magnoliopsida > Caryophyllales > Molluginaceae > Pharnaceum > Pharnaceum exiguum. The sequence continues at coordinate 22,877 of ONZK01001582.1, read as the reverse complement.
TGTGGCTATCTAGCTTGGCCACAAAGTATCATATATATAAACTTTTCTTCTTCGGGCGTCCTTATTTGTAAGAGCCAGATTCAAGGCTTGCTCATAAGTTCAGACGATAAAGGCTCCAGTATGGTCCAGTGTCGATGAAGTTGAAAAACTTATCTACATCTTTTAACTTTAGGTGATTATAGACTATAGCAAAATAGCGAAGTAAATATTCTAAAACTTCTTATTTTTAGTGAATTTGTTGAAAGTCAATACTCAATGCAGCAATGGGTTTATCTCGGAAACATCTATGTTTTTCTAAACAAGGGTAAGGTTGCGTACATCCCGACCCCCGAGCACCCCCATTAAATAGGCTATGAGGATTACACTCGGTTATTGTTGTATAAAAGCTCCAGCATACGCTGTTAACTACTCCGTAATTATACAAGAATGGACCACTGAACTAGTACAGTACATAACCCAGCTTGTCTGACGATTGGAGTGTTCGAGAAGTATGAGTTGATTAGAGGATCCACCGAGAGGCGACACCGCGAGAGTACAGTTCGCATAGCATGTAGCTTCCTCCCACTTGTTGACAACTGCTGATTGCAGTGACTTAAGTGACTCGAGTGTAAACTAGATTCAGACACCCCTCCAGTAATTATAAGGTTGCGGAATTTGTCTTTCCGATTGTAATTCTTCTAGTCAGCTCTTTTCTACACCCTAAAAAAAATCAGCTCTTTCGATTCTAGTTCATTTCATATACATATACACTGTAACACTGATATTACAACAATATTTTCAACTTTTGTCAATCAATTTAGGTAACAACAATTTCTTACTGTTGATTGCGCGCAATTCAGTTTGGTTTCAGTTGGAAAAAAAAAAGAAGCACTTGCCAGATTATCTTGAGTATTGTAAATTTTTACTCCCTCCGTCCCAAAAAAATCTTTACAGTTGTACTTTTTTTAGTCAATTGTTTTGCTACTTTGACCATTTTTAACAATTAATGTAGATTTTTATAATTTTAAAAAATATAGTGAACCAAAAGTATTTACAAAATGTATTTCAATGAATACAATATTTTTGTCGAATACTATATATATTTTGAGTAAATTATGGTCAAAGTTTGAAAAAATTGACCACAAAAAGTCAAACTGCAAAGATCTTTTTTGGGACGGAGGGAGTACTCCTTATCTTTCTTTCCGAACTAATTTTTTCATCTCTTTAAACACATACGTTGTAAAAAAGAAAAGATCACTCACAACCCCTAACACCGATAGTTGTAAAACCAGACAGAGATGTTCTTGATTGATATATTCTTTCGTGGAAGAAAATATGATCAACCAAATTACCAAAATTATTCGAGTTATCTACTTTTTGTTTCATTTAGAGTTTTTTTCCTATTTCCCTTTCAAATGCTTGTAGAGTTGTCATTTTTTATTATTTATTAGGGTATTCACCTTTTTTGACTAATACCGCGTCCCAATGTTAGTGCACTAAGCGGTAGAAGGCTTGAGAATGAGTTTTTTCCCTTCGCAAGAATTGTCATAACTTATCAGATCATACACAGAAAAGTTATGTAAATGTGCTCTGAGCATGTGATGCTGTCCATTTATTATGTCCTCTATGAATCAAACAATTTAAAAATTGACAAATGCGTCTAACTAGACAACAGTATAGAAAGTTAAGAACTGTTGAAAATTGACATGAACAGTGAACCCATGCAAGATTTTTGGAAAGTAGAAACAGGAAGCATATATGAGCTCACTATCATAGTAGACCTCCCAAATTTAATTGGGTGATTTGTCATTAGTTGAATGGATAATACTCGACGAAATTAAAGTAGTCTGTCAATTAGAAGCATATATATCCGCCTATTGTGGTCTCTGATAATCTTCAATGTTCTTCTTTTCATCTTTGGTTTCATTCGAGGGACGCTTTGTTGCAATTGGTTATTTCCCATCTTTAATACAGTACATGACTTCGTTAAGTCACTCAAAAAGTAAAAACCTGACTTTGTTAATAAGTAGCTGTTCTCTGTTGATCGGTGGAACGTAACATTATTGGGTAGCTTTTTCCCATTCGCCAGGCAACATTTGTACATATTATCATTAGTTCATATTTCATTGGCGGGTTCTTACTGTCAAGTTCCTAACCCATACGCAATGAGACTATTTTGATTGAGAGATTCACATTATTCTATTTGCCCTATCAAATTGATTAATTGACCATTTGAAGTCCATCAAAATGCTAGCTAGTTACCGATCAAAAGTAAACTAATCTTACTTAAGGCTTAATTACAAGAAAAGAATACCTTCTTCCACCAGCATTCCAGCAAGTATTAATTAATATTGTTGATGGATTTAGAAGTACTCTTTTACATGAGGCTGTTTTCAAGTTTTTTCTTCCTCTTCTATTACGCGTGCCGGTCCTGCGCCGAGTACTTTTATAAACGCAAGCAGCAAAAATTAAAACATGACTAGAGCGATCTGGCATGTCTCTAATCCGAAAGTACAAATAAACCTTCTCTTTGTTCAATTAATAGTCTAATATTTACCCCTAGTAAATTTTAGGGAGAACTATACGTACGAGTATAATACAATGAGTCAACTGCCGGTTAGATCACACAAGTTTTTGCCGTAAAAAATGCACTCCTTAAGGTCACAGATGCATGTGACTTTGTCCACAAATTATATGGTACCATAACCATTGAGTACCATGCATTGTTACAACCATTTAAAATAATTTCATAAAAACACAAACAAGAGATATAAGTTTATTTTTACAAGATGCATAGGCTCTTTGTTTTAGCCAGTGAAGTGGAGAAATGAGAGAGTGGATGTATAGATTCATATTATGGAAATATTATAGGGCGCTTTGTGTGTACATAGGTCTCAAAATATTCTATACTAATTGCCTAATTCGGAAACCTAAGGTTAAGAAAAACCATGCATTCGGACAAAGATTAATAAATACATTTTCAGCAGATAGATTATGATGCCACCGCCCCAACCATGCCAATCGTAATCAGTGGACGCTAATTAATTTGTAAGCTTAGGAGTGTATTAATTTTGGCTGAAAGCTACTTAACGAATGTTTCACCCTTGGATATCTTCAATGCCACGCGTCTTGATGCTGGAGGGAAACCTGGCTACTTGGGTGGCCATGAGCTACGATGTCCCTCTATCACGCATGAATTGTTTAACCTACAACCCAAAATCATTGAGTCAATCAAGTAAGTTTAATTTTCAACATTGTGCATTTGAACCTACATGTCATTTTCAATTCCTCGAAATTTATGGTGACTTCACTTCGTGATTTGATCTTTGGACATCTTTTCTTGTAGACAAGCACATGCTGGTAACTTTAGTCGTCAGTCCGCCACTACTGTAATATTTAAGGTGACATTTAGAAATATTGATGATACAGACTTAGATAGTATCATTCTCATTAAGAATTATTCATTCGCTCTAAGAAGAGATAGATAGTTGCTCAAATGGTATATAGCACATATTCAACCCTTACGGTTGGGGGCGGCTTGATTCTTACCGATCTCAATGCTTTTCTTTATACAAAAAAATCATTCAATCTGTGCATGCCATCGTGAGCAACTAATTCGTATAATCTATCATAGATATATAGTTCTTAATTTAACCATGCTTCAATTTGGTTCTATTAGTTCACTGCTTCTTCTTTTTCTGGTTGCCCGTTTGATTCATCGTATCATCGCTGCGATTACGTCCAAACCTACTCGGGGTCACACACCTAGATGTGGTGAGTGAGTTTCTCAATGAAGGTCTCTTCATACGATGAGGCTCGAACTCAATACCTCGCTTTAGCGATATGGAGTTGCTTTATTTATACTCCAACAACCAACCCCACATTGGTTAAGTACTTCATTCAGTCCAATTTGATTGTTTAACTTTCTTTGCCTTTTATAACTAAAAATGAAAATTCCTTGAGCATTTTGAATAGAAGAGAACCCGTCATGTTGCTATGTATCACAATCTCCTTAAAATACATATAAAAAAAAGAGTAGATATTGTTTGAATGTCATACTTATATTCTAGGGAATTTCGCTAAAATAACAAATTTAGAAAAAGTATTACCCAAACTAGTAATGTTACATAACTGTTTCTTAAAATGACAATTTCGTAGAGTAAGTTTCTTGAACAATGAGCTTAAACATTGGTTTCTTTGATTCGTTTTTTCATAAATTATTGTCATTTTTTTGTTAAATTAGTAGGGACTGAGTGTTTGACATGCATATAAATGTATTGCATGTCTTCTCTGTCCATCTGATCTTCATCGCCCGGAAAATTCAAAAAGGAACAGAAAGCATGGCTTAGAGAGTTAGGCTACTTTTTTTTTGATACACCCGAATATACGATATAAATAATCGGGTAAAAGTTTTTTCCGAACCAACATATCAAAACTAAAAGCCAACCAATTAACTGCTGCCAACATAAACAAGTCCATATAAAATGCTATGTAGGTCATTCACGATAAATTACTTATAAATTTGTCTATGTACCTACTAATGCTTTCTAGGTATTAAATTAGTACCAGCTGAAAGTTTTCCTTCATGTTCAGGGTCCATGATCGATTTACGGGCTTACGTGCACAAAAGCCCTAGATATATCATCCGTTTTTTCTTTCTAACATCCCTTTTACGCATTATTTTAATGCCTCTGGTCCTCTTCACATATTTTAGTGTTAAATGTCCACAGGTGGTGAGGGAAAAGAAGATTCTAGGTGATTAAGATAATCTGAATCATTCGATAATCCGATCCCTCAATTTCATTCATCAGTAGACGCTAAAAAAAATTCAATTTATCATGCTAAATGTTTTGTCATTTACCACCTAATTTTCTTGTTTGCTAGTATTTCCGAAATGCACTCATAATCTAAAGCCACCCCCTCCCTCGTTTAGTAGGAGTGTAGGACCAGTCATTTGTTTGAAGTGCTATATAAATGGAGGAAATTGGCACCAAATCTACCACTGAGACTAGCTAGCCTCTTTTTGTGTTGTCACATACTCATCATTATTCTCCTTTCATCTCAAGATCAATAATTCTTCCAAATTTCCAATCGATTATTGACACAGACACATCAATGTTATTGATCAAACTTCGTCCCACAGATCACTAGTCACTTCATTTGCGCGCAGATATATAAAGTGTACGTGCATCTTATAATTTGGGAGCTAGGAGTTAGCTAAATCAAGTAAAAACCAGACTATTGAAAACCGAAAAAGAAACTAAGATACTATGGGGGTTCAAGGAACTCTGGAGTACTTATCAGACTTGATTAGCAGCGCTAAGAAAAAGAAAAGGAAGCAATTGAATACGGTCAATCTCAAGGTCAGGATGGATTGTGAAGGATGTGCCATGAAAATGAAAAAAGTTCTCTCCGGCGTCAAAGGTAGTACCAAGTAATTTTTTCCCTTCAATATGTCAACGTACTTGTATAGTTGTATGTACTAGTTAGTACTCCATATCTAGCTACCTAGTGGCCTGGTACATAATTCGTACTCCATATCAATCTTTTCGTTCTAAGTTTCTTCTTCTTTTACTTCTTCATGCATGCAGAACTTGTATGTTAAGTTTGCATTTCATTCTGTTAATTACGTAACTAGCTTTAGTAATAATCAATCTAGTGGTAGAAGGACGACAAGTCAGAGGTACTAGGCCGGGCTGATGGGAGGGAATTGAAGGGTACGATGAGCTAAATGCATCGAAGTTTAATTTCAGGATGTTCATCAACTATAAAATTTGTAAATTGAGAACTACATATCTGTGTTATCTTTTAGAAGAAAACAAACTCCACGCTAGCACCACAGTACATTCACGTGCATGATCAGGATACCCTATTATAGCTTAGTGTAATTAATAAAGACAAAATTAAAAAATACAAAGGTTACCCTAGTTATATAATGATCAATTCGGATCAACATTACTACGCACCACAACAACAAGGTAGCATAACTTTAAGTCCCAGCAAAATCAGGGACAAAATCAACAACATGCCCGACCTTATTAGTTAAAATTAAATTTGCATTGCCCGATCATTATTCATTCAGGGGTATCTATTTTGAATTTGCAGGGGCGAAATCAGTTACCGTGGATTTGAAACAACAGAAGGTGACAGTTACGGGATTTGTGGAGGCAAAGAAGGTTTTGGCTGCTGCTCAAGCAACAAAAAAGAAAGTTGAGATATGGCCTTACGTGCCTTACACTATGGTGGCTCACCCTTACATAGCCGGAGCTTATGACAAAAAAGCACCAGCGAATTTTGTTAGGAAAGTAGAAGATCCAATGAACCCTTTGGAAGAGCGGTATACAACCATGTTTAGTGATGAAAATCCAGACGCTTGCTCTATTATGTGAATATATATTTTACCTCTTTGTTTCTCTTTCAATTTGTCTCCCATGTATGGGTTATGAATAGGTAGTAGTATTGTTCTGAGTTATGGAGGAGTTAGCTTGTTTTTTGTTTATATCATTTCTCATCTGCATGCTTTCTGGTTTCCTTTGGCCGTTTTGAGAAGCTGCTTGTGTTTAGAATCTGTAAATATTCGGACAATTCGCCATTGAGGCTCTAGCTTATAAAATAAGAACGTGTGTTACGTTAATGTGCAGTGTTATCGACTTATCGCTCTACTCAATCAGGGTCCTGGCATGTATTTTATGAAATTGTCTATTCGGTTTATGGCACTTCATCTTCGTACTACTCAACTAAGGCCTGGTTTTGATTCGCATCTCAATTTGGTGAACCAACGTTACCACTCTGATTGCTAATTAACTTTGCTTGTTATACAACGCAACTTTGGTAATTTGACCTTTTCATTGGCTATCAAGGCTCTGTCCCTAATTTTAAAAATGCAACATTATAAATTTATGATGGTTTTAGATTTATTGTTAAAAAATAATCTTTCAGTTGATTAACGTAACGAATTAACCAAACGTTTATCAAATGAATAATAGTCAATCAGATCGAGTTTATTTTATCAGTTAAGCAAAACCAATACTAACGATCATCCCTTATCAGTCATCAATCAGTTGCCAATAACAAAAAAAATCTCGGACATTTCATTACGCTAAGTTGCTGTCAAACGAGGCGGGTCAGCTTAAAGCCGCGAGGCACATCATGTTACTATGTCAAAGTATACGTTGCATTGGTCACATTCACTTCTCATCATGGATAGAGAAAGGATAGGAGGATTTGAACCTTAATCTTGTGTCAATGGCATGTGGTGGATATGCTAAGGTGGCTCCTTCTAGTTTTTTCTTTTGGAGTACTTATTGGGTTAGACTTGATGATGCTCTGGAAGCTTACTGAAGTTGAGGATGTAGTTCTACAGCCACTGAAACCAAACTGTATTATTTGAGTAATAGTATCTGAAATTTACTAGCAGTGGGTCTACATTTGAGATGGACAATGTCGGTGTTCTTTTTGTATGATTCTGTCAGCTTCTTGCTCAATTATTTGCATCACTAGTTGAACACTGCCATTCAACTCTAGATTAAAGCCGACCAGGTAGAGGCCTCCTTTTGCAAAATGGCAGCCAAACAGCTACTGCTATGGTCACAACATCTTCCAACCACAGTCATGCGGAATAAAGTGACCACTTTTTTCAGCTCAACGATTGAGGAGCAGCCTTACTGTCTTACACAAGTTGTACTTTAAGCAGTTCTACAAATAGGCTTCCACAGTTCAGCATTACTACAAGTTCAGTTTATCCTAATAGTTCTCACAAAAGATGAGAACAAGCAGAGACAAAACAATCACCCAAATGAGAAAGTGCATCAGTAAAGATTGTTATCGAACACCTCAGGCTCATGCAAAAAAAGTTCTCGGCCATTCATCTGGACAGTCCCAGCTCTTATGTCTTCTTCTCGTTTCCGAGCTGCTTCAGCTCTTCTGGCTGATGAATCGGCATCCTGGAAGACAGATTTGCACAAAGTCATTCACATGAACGTAAAATAAATACTTCTCAACAGCCGGACTATAAAATACACTAAAACAGCACCAAACATAAATGACGAAAATAGATTAGACTATACTTGCAACTCAGAATGGGCAGGTATACTACTCAACCTAAATCTTATACACCGTAACATATTCTGTAGATACCCATTTCACAATAAATGAGAATCTTTCCTTTCAAAAAAAAAACTAGTGTCCAACTACGTCCTTTTCCTTAGCCTAGAAAATAAAATATAACCAGCTAAACTATTTGCAATGAAATGGAGAAGGTTATCTCTCTCTGAGGTTACTTTCGAAGCGTGGGGTCTATTATTCAGAAGGATGGATAACAAGATAGCGATGTTGAGCGTAGGGTAAAGGGGGGTTGGTTGAAGTGAAGAAGCGCAACTGGTGTACTATACGATCAGAACATTGCCTTGAAGTTCTGGCTCTATTAGAGGCAATGTTTGGAAGATGAGAGTGGCTAGGATATGTATGCTGCGATGCAGAACAAGGCATACAAGGTGGGATAAGGTGAGAAATATGTCATGAGAAGAAGATCAAGAGAGATGGTCCGAGAAGCTCCTATCAAAGATAAGATGAGCGAACATCACCTATGTTGGTTGGGGCATATGAAGAGAAGACCAACTACGCCCCGCTGAGAAGGATGAACAAGTGAAGCGGTAGCAAGGCTAGAGGGAGACCTCTCTAACATGGTAAAGCGGGATATGGCTGTACTTGGCCTGGACGAGAGTATAGTTATAGATAAAAGGAGATGCAGAGAAATGATCCAAGTAAAAGATTTTAATTGAGGATTATGGTGACTCATGTGTGTAGAGTGCCCTTGCATAATGATGTGCGGATGTGTTTGCTTTTTTTTTTATCTAATGGATGGTCTGTGCTTGTATGTGTGTGTTGAGGGGTGAATGATGAATGGTGTGTGCATTCAATTTGTGACTTTGTGAGTGTTTTCTGTGAGTATAGGTGTGTGTGAGGGGTGTGTCTGTGTCTGTGTGGTTTTTTGTTTGTTTGTGTGTATGTGTTTTTGCAAATTCCGTTTCAGTCCACGTTAGGCAAAGCCAGTAAGTTTTGGGATTAAGGCTATATTGTTGTACCTATTTGCAATGAAAACGAAATAACTACTGAGCTAACCTAAATTCTCTCTCCGCCCGTAAACTAGTAATACATAAAATAGACTGAAGGGTAATCCACATAGTACTATTGGTAACCAGAAAAAAGCTTATTTGAAACGATTTTGTTGGCAAAACCCATGTTGCTAGTCTTTAGATACTGTGACATGTATCATTTTTTATACCCAACATGTCAACGTGTAATATGAATTTCCCCCTTCAAAAAATAAGAGAAATGCGACTGATGTAAAACAGGGGTAGGAGTCAAGAAGTGCAATCAGCAATCAGCAGAAGCACATTAACAAATCTTGGAAGCTCAAAAGCACTTCTCTGCATTATAACGTTGTCCAATGTTCAGTTGAATAACTAATACGGAACATCAAAACAAAAGAAAGAAATACAGACACTCATGACCATATGCTTTGCCCCATGTTGTATAGAAGTTCCCACCGCTTCAAAATCTCTTCATTGCTTATCTTACTCTTAGTTTTTTTTAAATAAAAAAACATGGGTATCTACACTTCGCCTAACTAATCCCATGGGCCCTGAAGTTAACGACCGGTAAAACCTCCAGTGGCCTGAGGAGACTCGAACTTGGGACCTCTGGAATAAATGTCAGAAGTCTTACCAACTTTTTTTTAGATAACATGGATATCTAGGCTTTGCCTAACTAATCCCATGGGCCCTGAAGTTAACGACCGGTAAAACCTCCAGTGGCCTTGAGGAGACTCGAACTTGGGACCTCTAGAATAATTCTCAGAAGTCTTACCAACTGAGCTACCCACTCAGCGTTCAGAAGTCTTACCAACTGAGCTGCCACTCAGGGTTAACATCCTTACTTTTAGTAATCTAGGTCTACGTCAAGTTTCCTGGCTAACATCCTTCAGGTGTGCCAAAATGTTTTGATATTTTCCAAACCTCCATCCAGCGGACGATGACAATAACGACCTAGTGGTTTTGGGGTCGGCTTCCAAGGACCAAACAAGTTGATTACTTGATTCACATTAGACCAGGCCTACAGACAACAGGCGCAAACACATACACGCTCATAAGCGCACGCATTTGACACATGAATACGCAATATGCATAGGTGGCCATGAGCTTGGCAGACCTAACTTTGGCCGGCTCGGATGGAGGCGACTTCCCAGACCCCCTGCCCGGACTTGGCTTGGTGGGAAACTAGCTGACCACCAAGCCAATTTGGTACCAAAGAAATAACCGAACTCGGGCTCAGCTGAGCTTTAGCTTATTTAAGTCGTTCAAGTCTACTAAGCTCGCCGGCTGTTTTGGTTCATGAGCTGATTAATCACATATCCAGAAAGTGCACAACAGTACAGTATAAGCAGACTTCAAAATTATTTTTACAACCAACCATCGGAGGGAGGAGTGGAGGTGGCATTGGCATTCACTCACTGAGGTAGAGAGAAATGGATGGCTGTGTCGTAAGAGAGGAAGTTCTTAAAGAGAAATGGGAGGCTGTAATTTTTATAAGGTAGAGAGAGAAACATAAAATTAATAGATTGTGAGTACTTTATAGGACTACGAAAGCTAGATTCAGTTCCTCTTCCGTTGTATCGAAGTGATGGGATTGGCACAGCCCAAGTAAGCAGAGTTCCTTTTCTAGAGCGTTTACCAAGAACATAGAAAAAACTAACAAATATAGTAACCAACTTTGACCGACTAGTAGCTGAACCAAGCTAGCTTATCAAGCCGAGTTGAATATTTGTGAAAATACTAAATCAGAGTCTGGCTTTTCCCGAGCCGATTTAGTCAACGACCTGACTTTGACTCAACTTGAGCCTGGCCGAATCCGAGGCAAGTCAGCTCATTATCTACCTCTACACGCACGAGGAAAAATCTTGATTTTGGAGGGTAAAGAGAACACAAGAACCGATTCGCAGAAAACCACGCTTACACACAACAGACGCACACATACACACTCATAAGTCATAACCATGCGTGCACCCGACACAAAGTCGCGAACGCACACGAAGCGCAGGAGTATACCACGGAAGTCTATGAATAAGCAGCCAAAATAACAACATTAGTCAACTACACAAAAGGTCTACAGGAATCAGAGACTATACTTTTCTTCGACGAAATTTAACCAACAAACAAACAACACACGCATTCATTTAAAAGGAGACCATTTTCTGGTGTCAAGTAGTATGTCATAGTAGTTTTTACTCATTCTCAGCATTCAGTTAAGTGCGCTCCAAATTTCAAATCAACTACGCATGAATCTATTGTCAAAGTTTGTATTGGTCCGGATTACCTCACTATGATTAGAATTATTCCAATTCTAGGTTTCAGAGTATTCAGACTGCCTTTCTGGCTTAGGCAAACTCCCAGCCAGAAAGAGACAGGGCATGGAACACTAGCTATTCTTTCATACTCATAAAGTCATTCATACTACTACGAGTATATGCCAATAATATAAAAATTTTGGGAAAAGAAGAGAAAAGAAAAGCGGGACCGACTGACTGACTGACTAACCTTGAGGCGTTTCCAGGAAAGGAACTGGTCTTGGGTGATTGCAGCGGTCACGGAGGATCGAGCCGCTGACGCTGCCTCTAGCCTTTCTCCTTCCTCTTCTAGTGCTCCCATTTCTGTTCTTCTTGTTATGTTATGTTATGTTATGTTATGTTATGCTATGTTTCTCAACAAGGGGGAGAGCGGAAGCGTCAGCGGGTGGGTGTTGATGGATGGGTTTGTTTTGTTTTGTGCTCAAAAAAATCAATTTGGGCGTATGCAATGGTTTGCCGATCGAACTGGGTTTGAAGGGACTCGGCTCGTTGGTTTGCTAAATAAGACCCCAAGTGACTTACAAGCCCAAAATAGGAAAATACTAAATAATTGATTTAATTAATAAAAGGACTAAAAAGTTTTGAAATTACCTTCATGAAATTCATTTCTCATTGCCCTATAATGAAATGACAAGTCATCATATGTGTATATAATCATATTTTAAAATCAATAAATATAACTGATATCAACCACACTAAAAATGTTGGTCTATGTTAAAAAGATAAAAAAGATAACTGGTTAATGTCATAACAATAATAAAAAGAAGGAAAGAATGACATTTTGCTCCAAGCCCGGCCCTTCATTTAGGGTAGAAATTTTCCCTCCAAGCCTTGTCCGGCTCGGCTAAGCCCTTGTTTTCCTAGCTCTACACCTCGCCGATTAGGATGATAAATACATTTCGTTGCATTAATTATCTCCACTATTAATAACCTAAATAATATGAGACCACCTATAAAACCACAAGGATAAGCTCTATTGACAAATTTTGAAGGAAAAAATCTTCATGCTTTTAATCTTGTATTCCCTTCTATTATTGAGGATCGAGAACGAGATAAATGCAGAGTATTGTTCATATGGAATATACGTGAATACGTGATCTTGATGTTTGCATTGAAATCAAGATATCGCTTCAAGCTCAAATATCGTGAAAAACTTGACAAATGCAGTCACCGACATCAAGATTAGACTTTGGCCACCTACTTCAATATCGTGTCAAATAAGGTATATTCTTCATTTTAGAAGGTTAGAAAATTATGACTATAGGTACGCCCATATATCATGTCCCCAATATCACATAGGCACAATAAACATCATTATATGAATGTATTAATAATTTGTTGGTTAGAGAAATCAATATCAACAATAATTTGTTTAGTTAAAGATATTTACCAATAATATATACTTTTTTATCAATTATAATTTCATAATAACAATAATTATAATTTCTTTTTATTTTTGATGGAACACAAAAATTATATTATTACTACTCAAACTCATAACAAATCCATTGAAGGAGCATCTTTTGCCCCGAAAACTGTCAGAAGCACAAGCTCAATTGTGTTCATCAACACGAAACTTGTGGGTTTGATCGTTACGACTTCTATTTCTTTTAACTTTTGAGATACTGTAATTTGTAATTGAAATGAATGTAAATGAGAAAAGGAGAGGAGAACAGCATAGGGAGTGTCAGCGCCAATCAGAAATACAAGATGTCATAACACCGGATGTTAAACCTGTGCATATTGATATCTCAGAAAATGCATTGCATGTAAACCTAAACTGTTGGTTAATCAGGTGTATTTTCCCTACCCCTATATCATCATAATTCATTCGACAAATTACATAACCGGCAATGTAGTTCTGTGTATACATTCAGATGTAAAGACTAGAATTTGAAGCGAAATACTTCTTTCTAATACACAACAGGAGCCCAGGAAAGTTACAGCTCTGCTGATGCTCCACCAATTACAACTCAGCAGCTCCTGATCAAAAAGAATGAACTCAAACTGCTTCGAAAAATCGACTGTGTTTGAGCTAGAGTCACCGCTATAAGCCAAAGGATCCTGATGATTGAAGCTTACGCGATCCAGCACCACCCTCAAGTGCTCCAACTGGTTTGTTAGATAACCGTCGTTTATACCGTTTTAAGACAGACGCAAGGTTCTCTTTTCCTTTGGGAAAAGCCACATCCCCAGCTGCTGTGCCCGACCGACCCTTACGGCAGGAAATTGCGATTTCCACATCCTTGATAATTTCTAACATCATTGCTGCGGTAGTAACCTTTCCTTTGGCTGGTCTTGAAGTTGGAGGCAGCATACCATTTCCAACTGGTGGGCTTGATCTCATCTGGTACGAAGCTGGTATTTGTAGGCAAAAGCACGGGGATATAGGAGCCCGAGGCTTAAAAAACGCCAACTCAATTACACCCTGATAAATACATAACGAAGACATGTTAAAATTCAATACAAAGAAGAAGAACAATTTAATCAAAGGTCCCAATTCTTTGAAGGCACAGTCAACAAAATCGCAAGCAGCTGCAGCTAACAGGGTAACCAAATAGTCAAATCTCATAGACAACAGCTCTTACCATCAATTCAAGAAAGAAAAAAAAAACTGAAATGACACAAAGAACAGGCAAGTTAGTTTGTTAAGTCTCTTTTTAGTGTGAGAAGGATTAATTCATAAATAATA
>ONZK01001580.1:12753-24233 GCA_900322385.1 Pharnaceum exiguum | reverse complement strand
ATCTATATGTATGGCTTCGGCAATCGAAACAGCTGATGCATAATTTGCAAATAAGTTGGCCTCGGTTATATGGAAAACTGATGCAAATATAATTTTACTGGCATCGGTTTTAAACAACCCGATGCTAATTTTTAAAGAACTGGCGTCAGTTTTTTAAAAAACCGATGCTAATTTTAACAAACTGGCATCGGTTTTTACAAGAACCGAAGCTAATTTTCAACAAACGGGCATCGGTTTTACAGTGAAACCGATGCCAAATATTAAAAACACGCATCGTTTTTTTTGCTAGAACCGACGCCGACTTTGGCATCAGTTTTGCGAAACCGACGCCGATATCTACGTCCGCCGGATCTACGTCGGTTTGCCTGAGGAACGTAACTGACGTTACCTTTGGAATAAAACCGACGTAGACAAGGTAATCTGTACTAGTGATTGTTAGGGATGATAAATGCATTTCAAACAAATTGGGATGATAAAATGATCAAAATAGCGTCGATTTTCATGATTTTCTCTAACGAAAACCAGTGAGGTATCTAAAATGGTACAACTTGTAATTACTCAGGTATCTATTTTGGAATATTAAAAAAAGAGGGTACCAACTTGGTATTATGCTATAAGTCGGGTACCCAAAATGGTATATTTCCTTTAATTTATAAGAATTGGGTTTCAACAGCCCCCAAATTCTTATTTAGTATCTCTAGGTGTATTTTAAATTGTGTACTCCCAACTTTTCATACTCCATCCCAAACTCATTGAAAAAATAAAAACATTTTTGACAAGTAAAAATACATTTATATAAATGCATTTGAGTTTCTAAAAAAAAGCATTTAGGTAATATTTACATTACTTTGGGTGTAAAATGTTCAACGTACAAGAATTTATAAATAAGGATTTCATGCATATATGGTTCATGATTATTCCTCTTAAGATGCTTGGCCTAACATATAAATATATACACAGTAACTAATCAAGAACTTTTTAAAATTTTTGTAATTCGTTTTTCACATAATATGAACTCAAAACAATTTAAAACCTTATTGACAACCGAAAATTTTATAACCTCAACGAGTCAACGTGCTTTGGAATGGGTTTTAACTAGTATATATTTAAATATCTATCATCATTTCCTTCTACAATAATTTTTTTTTTGGTTGCCCCCCCCCCCCATTCACCAGAGCTGCTCCAACAACATGTGGACCCGACCTAGGTATTAAACCTGGCTGTGGTGAATAAATTTCTCTATGAGGTCTCTGTATACGCTAAGTCTCGAACTCGAGACCTGGCTTAAACGGTATGGAATATAAAACTGTTTATCACTCCAACTAACCCCAATTGTTTCTACCGCCATTTTATTTGTCAAGCTATGCCATAAATGTGGGAGATGCGGTGCTTCCTTTATGTTTGTCTGGTAGCAAACTAGAAAAGAAATCTTCAGTTTTTTCATGGATGCGGCCAATGGATTAGAACATTTGATTATATTCAAATTGAACTTTGCATAGAGAAGAAAATGGATGACATCGTCTCATCAGGTTCTGGGATTTCATCTCTTTTGGTCTCTAGTGTGACTGGCGCTCTTTCATTTGCTGCTCAATGTTTTGACTGAGCATTAGCCATTAGGCTGTATTGTTAATACTTAATATTGCATCCCGCAGCCAGTCCTTTCTAATGACGTCCGAAAAAATTAATAAACTAGTGGCATATCACTATATCAGTCAAATGATTGTGCCAGAAAATACTTTATAATCTCATACACACAATAGAGTGATACACAGAGAGCCGCACCCCTCTCTTTTTGTTTGTTGCCTGAACACCGCAACAAAAAACATACAATAAATAGGCCAAAGCACATGGGATGTCAGCTGGCACGACCTTAGGATGCGCCTCACTTAGCCCGTCTTGCAGCTTCGTTCGTAAGCAATTAATCTAACACAGACCCTGTGTCTGTCTGCCCATTGTAACTTCAATTGGCAGAAACTTGTGAAACTCTTACTCTATTCTTTGTCAACCACAGAACAGTGTTATTGGACTTCCTCCTTTTGGCCATTACCGTAGTGTGCACCATTGACGCGATGCTGTATAAGTTGTAACCTTTATATTTCAAAACTGAAATATCTCCTGATCAGTCACATTAGTTTGTGTAATGTAGTTTACAATACCATTGAAGATCGACCACGAGAGTCAATTGGTCATAACTTTGTGAATTGTAAATTCGGGTTAAGTAGTGCATTTTTTGGCATCCCCTCAACATCATGTTACGTTCCATTACTCTCCGTATAGAATATCAATACTAGTGATCAAGGCCGATTAATATTGTGAAATGTTCTCATATACACAATGTCTTCCTTGCAATGATTAAGTAATGAGTTATTAGAACTAATCCCACCTAGTAGCTTACTAGCTTTCTAACATGAGAAATTGACAATACCCAAGTACTTGACGTTCATACAAATACGTATTTGATCAATAATTATTCTGGAATCATAAGACCGCGGTTAACATTTTAGTTGTTATAAATTTCCTTCCAAATTGCTGATGATTAAGACTTAATTATTGGCTCACATATAAACTATTTCAACAAATTACTTCTACTAAAATAAATTCTCTCGGGCAAGCGGCAGCCACGCACCGCGAGGCGAGATTAACCTTGGGCCCAAAGGATTTGAGGAGACCTCGTGAGAAACAAAAAAAAAAGGATCTAGTGAGTTCCCTAAGCTACTTTGTACATACGAAGACTTCGTTATACACGCCACACCACATTTTGGGTTCACATTTCCCCTATCATTGTTTTAAACTGCTCCTTGTTTCAAGAAGAGAGAGTTGTTCAAGTGGTAGAGAGCACACCTTCAACCCTTAAGGTTGGGGGCTCGATTCTTACCGGCCTCGGTGCCCCCTTTACACAAAAAAAACTGCTCCTTGTTTCTGTAACATGTACACAGACAAAAAAAATATTGATAATGACAATGATAACAAATCATAGTGCTCCTTGTGTCAACCAATTTGCTTAACAAAAACATCAGTGGGCATAGCAAAGCGTATGATTGGTCTAGTATAAGATTTTTTTTCTCGATGTTGTTGTAACTTGTAACTGCTGTCACCTGGGAGATAGAAATTGGCCTTTAGTATTAGTATATGTAAACAATTCTGTGACATTATAATATACCATATGATTGGTCCGGCTCACATGGCCAACCCAATATAGCGCAAGCACTACATCAATGCGTCAAACAACATCAATTAAACTAGATCAGAAATTAAACCTTGGATCTCCCATGTGGGGTATTGTACATGTATCTGCATAACTTGCAAAGGCAAAAGTCCTGTGTAGAAACACCTCATATAGCTAGCTTAGATTGGTTGAGCTAATAAAAGCCTTCAAAATGGAGCAAAACAAGGACCAGCATGTTAATTACCTCCTCGAAGACGGCTGGTTCTTTGGGAACAGCTTGCAGCTAAGAAGATCAAAGTCATCTAAGGTAATGGTAAGGTGCAACTCTGATCCTTGTTCTTCCTCAAGCTCCAAGGAAGAGACCTTGGTCGCTGATCACTCTTCGAAGATGAGTAACCTCCTACGAACTCCATCACTTCCACCCGACTTGGAAGTGGCAAAATACGGAGTAGTCAAAAATGATGTCGAAGACGAGGAAGAGGAGCTAAGCATGGGGGATTTGATAATGCAAGCGATGCCATTGCCTAGTGCGACACCTAAAAGATTAGAAAGAACACCATCTTTGCCTCCTTGCAGGGGGAAAGAAGTTGTGAAACACAATCTTCCTGAAGTTGGAAAACTAACACGGAGAATATCCATTGATTCGACAGCTTTGTTGCCGGAGAAAGGTCCACTTGGGATGTCTAAGCTTACTAGAAGAGCTTCACTTGACTCCTCCATGGTGTTGCCTCCTAAATACAGTTCTAAGGTATGGTTTCTTAATCTTACATGTTTCCTCAGGACAGTTGTAAGTTCTTCGCTAGCTATACGAGATTATTCTCTATTTTTGTCTGAAGTTCTCCAAGTTGATCAGTATGCATGTTATAATCTAACGTTCTATCAGTAAACTTTGATTGATATGCAAACTTCAATGGCTTAATACCAAAAAAAGTGCACTGTTATGTCAATGGGAAAATGGGGTCGAAGCTAGTAGAAGTATTGGTATGATCAACAACTATGATTAGAATGAGCAGGTAAACGTTATTGACATTTCTTCCTCCAAGTCCCATTGAAGTTAGTTTGCTAAGTCAATCTTACATGTCGTGTTTAGATCATTAAAGTGGACTCGTGGGTGAGAGATCAATCGTCAACGAAAATTTCTTAAAATAAAGAAAATCAGGTAGTATGTGCTACTGTGCTAATGTGCTTGGCTGCTAGCAGATAAACATACAGAGTATTAAACAAGAAACTGAAAGTATGGAGGAATTGAACCAAGGGTGCATACATGATACAAGTGAATTCTATTGTCAGATATATTTTACTGCTCTGATCAGGAGAAGGAATTTCAATCCGAGAACTCGTCTGGCATGACCTTACTTCAAATAAAATATCAGCTGGGAAATTTATTTATTTTTATTAATTAAAAGGTGAACAATCTAAACCACCGAAACTTGATACATACGGTGCATTCATTTTCGCAGAGCACAAGACAGAGTGGTAGCAACTCCAAGAACCGACCACAGAGGAAACCAGAGCTTCCAGTCATCAAGGAACCAACAGAACCTCAAATCGCACCTATTCAAAGACTAGACAAGACCAAGACTCAGAAGAGCTTAAGTCATCTAGAAATAAAAGAATTGCAGGCTTTCAGGGACTTGGGTTTCTCATCATTTGATGACATACAAGCAAAACCAAGCATCGATCATCAAGTGCTTCCTGCATTACAAAGGAGGAGCAGCATTGACAGTAGACTTTTTGAAAGAGAAAAGGCGAAGCGACCGTCTTATCTTTCCAACACTTGGGGAAGACAATCGTCTCCTTTATCAACCTTCAAGCAAGGCGAACAGACAACAAGTAGTGCTCCTTCAGCTGATGACATGAAGGCTCAGATCAAGTTTTGGGCCAGAGCTGTTGCTTCCAATGTCAGACAAGAATGTTGAGAGAGGCACGCACAGATGATTCACTCAATGCAACTCTACTAATTGACTACTATTATTGGTGAAAAGTCCTTGATACTACAGCATAGGAGATTCAACTTACAGATGGATAACCTTGGGCATGCATATATTGGTGGTTTACAGAGCACTAACTGAACTGATTGACGATGAATGATCATCCTATGGTTTTGGATTACATTCGGCAAGGCTATGCATAGCGAAAATGAAGAGAACGATTGGCAAAGAACTTGCTAACTTTTCAAGGGAAAAGGTTTTGGTTTACACTGAATGCATATACATATCTAATTTCATGATTAAAGGTCTACGATTTTGCTTTTCTTTGCATAATAAGTAAAGTCTGTATCTACTATATATATGTAGTACTGTATGTACTATGCGCGGAGTAATAAAGCAATTGATCGAAAGCCAATCTAGTACTATCAATATCCCTGCCAGGCTGCCTACCTAGTTAGGTGGTGAATGTCAAAGAAGCCTCTAACTCTAATAGCCTAAATCATTCTTTCACGTACACTCCAAAATGAATTGCTCTTATAAGTAATCGAAAATGAGACTACTGTTGCTGATAGCTGAAATGGTTCGGAAACAGCTGGTCAACAAGTTTGACAAATGTTTGGTCTGTTCTAAAAAAAAAAAAAAACCATTGTGCACGTACATAGCTATGTACACCAGTATACGCGGGGCGGATACGAGCACACACTATAAATACCACAATATTCCACTCTATTTCCATCACCAATTGACATTAAGTTATTATGCCAAAATCATCTCTGATCCTCTCATAATTCTGGAATTCTCTCCAAAGCACTTAGTCCAACTCAACCAAAAAGTTCTAAAAACACATAAAACACATACAAAAAACATCATTAAAACACCAAGCATCCATATTCTCGAGAGTAAATTAAGGAAGATCAAGACCAAGCGAGTCCTTCTCAAGATTTGTAAGTCTCAATCCTTTTTTTTTTGGTAAAATAAGCAATTATATTTCCCACAATAATATGAAAAATCCAATACAAAAACACTAAGGGGAGAGGGGTACCTTCTAGGAAGGGCTCCCTCAATACCCTTAGGTCATTAAAATGAAATTATCGAACATCCTAATTACAACCATTGACTATCCGTAATTCTATCCTTAGGTTGAATCTTATAAAGAAACCTACTAAATGTATTGAAATGAACTATGTCAATTAATCTTCTTGGCAAACAAACTCTCTTCTCCCAAATTGCCTCATTCCTTGCTAACCACAAGTGGTAGATAAATGCAGCCAAGCTAGCCTGCAGCAACTTCTTGTGAAGCCTTGGAAATCGAGTGCCTCTGGAAATATATTTCCATATCAGAATAGCATCAGTTGCTCTACAGTTCAATTGATATTTGCTTTTCCATATCTCCAAGCAGACTTGACTATATGGACATTCAGAAAATATGTGATCATGTGTCTCTGAATGGCTCAGGCACATATGGCATGTATCATTTACAACTTTATATTTCAGCGGTCTAGCTTTGGTTTGTAGCCTTTTATACAAGAACAACCAACATATCAACGAGAATTTAGGCACAACAGCAAAACCCCATACCCATTTACTCCAATTAACCTTTTCATCATGAGGAGACAACCATTCATAAGCACTTTTGATGGAATACACACCTGATGGAGCATGCTGCCATTGATTAACACATAATCTAGTCTTTAGTCTTTCTTTAACAGCACACAATTTTCGCCAAGACCAGCTTGTATCATGGGTAGGCACATATGACCACAAATCACAATGCTTCAAGTAGATGTGATTTATCCATTGTACCCATAGTACATCATGCTTTTGAGCAATGTTCCAAACCAATTTCCCAACAGCTGCAATGTTCCAGAGAAAACAATCTCTAATGCCAAGGCCACCAGTTTTCTTTGGTTTGCATACAGTTTCCCATCTGATAAGTGGGATTCTTCCAGCACTAGCTTTCCCTTCCCACAGAAATGATCTACAGATAGAGATTATTTTCCTCAACACAGTCTTTGGGCTTATGAAGATGAAACACCAATAAGTAAATAATGACATCAGAACAGAGTTAATCAGAATATGCCTACCACTATAAGACAATGTTCTTGTGCCCCATGTTAATTCTCATCACAATTTTCTCAGCTAAGCACTCACAGTGTGAAATAGCTAATCTGCCAGAAACAATAGGCACCCCAACATATTTAAAGGATAAGAAACCCTCTTTGAAGCCAGAGACTTCCAATATTCTTCTTTTCTCCCCACTCATCATATTGCAGAAATAAATAGCAGATTTGCTCTTATTTGCTTGAAGGCCAGATACTTTAGAGAAAGCCTCAAATCCACTCAATAACAGGTAAATGGACTTGTACTCACCTTTGCAAAACATTAATAGATCATCAGCAAAGCAAAGATGAGTAAGAGATAGGTCTTTACATCTGGGGAAAAAAGAAAACTGATTTTCCTTAGCCACAACAGCTAATATTCTAGTCAAATACTCCATAGCTATGACAAATAGAATTGGAGATATTGGGTCACCTTGTCTCAACCCCTTTTTACCTTGAAAAAATCCAAATAACTCACCATTCAACATTAAGGAATAAGATGGTGATTTCAAATAAATCATCACCCAATAGATGAATTTCCAAGGAAACTATAGAGCAGCTAGCATTTCTTCAATAAAATCTCAGGCCACAGAATCATATGTTTTCTTCAAATCAATTTTAATGAAAGCTTGAGAAGATGTAGATTTCCTATTAAAATGCTTCACTAAATCTTGACATAGTAACACATTGTGTACTATTTGTCTACCTTCAACAAATGCAGATTGAGAGGGAGAAATGATAGAATGCAATACACATCTCAGTCTTTTACACATCATTTTTGATATGCATTTGTAAATCATATTACAACAGGAAATAGGTCTCAAATCTCCCACGGATATAAGATGAGTAATCTTAGGAATGAGAGACAAAGTAGAACAATTGACTTTTTTAAGTAATTTCCCAGATTTAAAGAAATCTAAGACAGCATCACATACCTCGGTCCCAATGAGTTCCCAGTTGTCTTTGTACAACTTGGTAGAATAGCCATCATGACTAGGGGCCTTGATGTTGGGAATAGAGAATAATGCTTCTTTTACATCAACAGAAGTGAAGGGTAAACATAAGGCTTCTCTCTGATCAATATTGAGAACAGGACCTTGTCTAAACACATAGCTATTGACATGGCTTCTGTACTTATCAGTTGAGCCTAATAGCTTAGTGTAGAACTTCAAAAAAGCCTGATGAATATCATCAGAACTACTACACTCTTTCCCCATTTCATCTTTCACGGAGCATATTCTATTTCTTTAGTTTCTTTTTCTAATACAAGAATGGTAAAAAGAAGTGTTTTGATCACCTTCTTTTAGCCATTGGGCTTTAGCTTTCTGATGCAAGAAACTCATGCAAGCTTTGTTTAACTGAACATACTGCCTTGACAATGCAATTTCTTCTTCAATCAGCTCATTGTCTCTTGGATTAATCTGCAACTTCTTCTGACATTCAGTCAACAATTCTTTTGCTTTCAAGGTCTGTTTCTCAATGTCACTAAATTGATCTCTATTTAGCAATATGAATACAGGCTTCAATCTCTTCTGTTTAAACAACAGTTTAAACATAGCAGTCCCCTTGGCTTCCTTTCTCCAAGATTCAGCAACCCTTTCATTATACTCTTCAGAGAGACTCCACATATTATAGTATTTAAAGGGCTTTTTCTTACTGGTACTCTCACAAAACAGAGAGATCAAGATGGGACAATGATCAAAGTACCATTCATGTAGAAATACAACTCTAGATTGTGGAAAAGAGGTAATGAAGTCTTCATTTATCATGGCTCTGTCAATCTTGCTATACACTCTATCTGATCCACTTTGCTTGTTATTCCAAGTGTAGAAGGCACCACTACTTGGCATATCAGATAGTTCACAGAACTCCACACAGTTCTTCAAATCTTTAACTTCAGCATATGTCACCTTGGACCCTACTCTTTCATTATCTTTCAAAACATTGTTAAAATCACCAGCAACTAATAGTGGTTCTTGAGAATAAGGGCAAGTTTATCCCTACAACTCACTTACAACCCTTCACAAATTTCTGTACATGACACATCATCTTGCAACTCTATTTCCACTTGCACATTATCCCTACAACTTTGTTACAACTTTCATACAACTCCTTTAAATTTGTGTTAATGTTTTGTTTTTTAAAAAATAAAGCTTGGATATGCATATTTTGAGGAGAAATGAAATATAATATTGAGCTAGCATTTATTGAAAAAGAGAGAGAAAGTTGCAAAGAGGGGTATTCATATCAATACCCCATTTTGCAACTTTGTAAGAGTTGTAGAAAGATTATCCCTACAACTTGGTTTGCAACTCCCTTACAACCCACTAAAGTTGTAGGGATAAATTTGCCCTAACTACTAATTGCCATTATAGCTTCCCATAATCTACATCTCTCTATTAATTAATTGAAAGCATAAACAACACATAACTTAAATTTCGTTTTAGAAGCCATGTGTGTAGCAGTCACATGAATTAATTGAGCAGTTACAGAGTGAACTTCTATTGCATAGATAATGGGGTTCCATGCTAATAATATTCTACCATTAGGATGCTTACTAAAATTTGTAACAATTGCCCAGCTACTAAGAACATTACAAAAGTTACCATAATTTTTTTTCTTTATTTTAGTTTCTAAAATAGCAAATAAGCCAATGTTTTGACTTTTTATTAAGGACGTAATATCCTTCTGTTTATTATGGTTATTAAACCCTCTAATATTCCATATTAGCAGATTATCCATTTAAAGGTAATGGACATACCTGAGGGTGAATCTCCATTTCCATTGTTTTGATTATTCATAGCATCTGATGACACAAAACCAAGATTACCAAGCGCACTTTCAGGGTGAGCATTCTCCAAGATAGCAAAGGAATTGCGTTGAGAAATCAAGTTATCTAAATTAATAATCGTAGTAGTGTTACTTAGGTTATTAACTGCATTATGCTGTTTCATCTGATTCTCTGCATTTGAGCTATTATCAGGAGCTACACCATCATGTTGTCTTGTATCAGAAGCATTCCCTTGTTTCTCAACTAGTAATTCTTCCATTTGCTGTTGTTGCTTGTTATACTTACACTCAGAAGCAGTATGACCAAACATTGGGCAAGAAGTACACTTAACATGCTTCCATTCGTATTTGACATCTTGTCTACACAAGCCACCTTTTTCATTTCCAAAACCAATGAAGTCAGGCACTTCATCAACAATCTTCATCTCTACCAAGATTCTAGGAAATCCAAGCTTTTCCTTTTGGACTGTAGCACAATCAACCATAATTGGTTTGCCAAGTTGGCTAGCCAATTTTGACAAACTTGGCTTACCCCAATATTTGATATCTAAACCCGGAAATTGAACCCATATTGGAACAACATCCGTAGATAAGTCTTCAATTGTGAGGTCAACAGTCCACGGTTTGATGATGACAAGTTTCCTATCAAACATAGGTAAGCCATTCTGCATAGCCTTAAGTTTTCCTTCATCAGTACAAAACCTGACAAAATACCCCCTTGGCAATTGAACCGAGCTTATCAATAGCAAATTTATCCCAAATTCTTTTGAGAAAACCTTCAATTACATGTAACGGAGGATTTGACCCCAAAACATGACATACAATGCTCGATTTCCAATATTCAACCTCATATTTAATATCATCAGCAGTGATTTTGTTATTACCTTCACTCGGAATTTAATCAAGAGAGTCGTCTTCATCATCATTTGCACGAAATAAAGAGCTCCACTGCCTATTAATGACAGGAACTTGGGGCTGAGACGGAATCACAGTTTCTACCGGAGTAACAACTTCTTGTAACCTTTCTGGGTGAGGAGGGGTACCTATCGAGCTTGGTAAATGAAACGCCTGAATGCCTTGCACCTCTTCAATAGGTCGAATTCGTCGAGCATCATTCGTATTTGGAATATTATTATTTCTTTCATTGGATCCCGATCTAGAAGGATTTTCAGAAATCACAGATCTAGAGAGATCACTAATATTTTGTTGGTTTAGTGTTTGTGTTTGTGGAGTTTGAAATGTGGTTGGTGTTTGTAAGCTTCTTCCACGTCCTCTTCCTCTCCCTCGCCCTCGCTTTGCCATTGCGGGCAATATTCAATCGCCAGAGAGAGACCTAAAAAGAGAAATTAGAGAGAGAAGCATCTTTTTGTAAGTCTCGATCCTTATGTAGGTACATGGGCCCTAGGAATCCTTTCGGGAGAGGAATCACCCTCGTTTCCCTAATAGAAATGTTCCATCTTCGATAAACCCGTTTCCCTACCCGTTGGGTGTTGC
>ONZK01001579.1:1669-13057 GCA_900322385.1 Pharnaceum exiguum | reverse complement strand
TTCCCCCCCCCCCCCCCCCTCCCTCCCTCCCCAACCCCCTTCCCCTTCTTTTATGTCCACCTCCTCCTGATGGGTACAGCCAGTACATACTTCGCAACTACTCTGACTAACGATCCTACTCCCCTATTCATTCAAGGAGGTTCTTCAATATCATTGGCACTATCTCTTCCATCATTTAATAATGTTATTTTTACAAAATGCTAAACGCTTGGTTAAGATGTTTTTCATTGTTGTAACCAATGTTTTTAAAACCGGGCCGGTCGGTTGAACCGGAGGCCTGGGTGGTTTGTTTTGTTCTCAAAACCGGATGAGACAAAAATCGGAGAGAACCGTAAAAACCGGTTAATCCGAAGAACCGGACCGCCCGGTTTTTGCTTGCCATAGCTTTTGCTGAACTGTTTTGCCACGTAGATGAGAGGTTTTCATTGTTTTCTTGTTCCCAAGAATCCCAACGACCAAAAGGTGCTTCCAGACTTTTGTTTTGTTTTCATTTCCTTTCTAATTTGCCCACACTCACTCTCTCTCTCTTACCTCTTCCCTCTTCTCACTTCTCTAAATGCCACCAATCACTTAGCTGCCCAGCCCAACAGTCACCACTACGCCGTCACACAGACCGACTGTCACCGCCACGTCGTTGTTGTCAATCTTCCCCGCCAGTTTTAATCGAAGTGTTGGTCTTTTTGAAGACCCCTTTGAGATGACTTTTGTATGGTCTACTTGAGATAAATCTGAAATGTTGTATTTTTTTCCATGACTTCAAACTTAGTTTAGGTACTTTAATATAATAATATCTTCAAAAAAAATTGTGTTTGGAGTTTGGATTATTTTAATATTTATGTAAGGTATATTTTTTTTTGAAGGGTTCTGTAAGGTATATTAATGTCATTAACATTGCTATTGTTATAAGCGTATTCATGTTAAATGACATTTCATCTTTTCCCTAATTTTTTGGGCTTTTTTCAGATTTTTTTTCGTAATTTTCAGATTTCTTGGTATTTTAAATATTTATTATATAATTATGATGTCATCCGGTTTTTTAGTCCGGTCGAACCAGTGACCTAGTAGAGCATCCGGTTCGATGCCCGGTTCGGTTTCAAAACATTGGTTGTAACTGTGTGATCCTGTTCAAAGAGAGGCCTATGAGTTGCACTTCTTTTCATTACACTTTGGGTGAAATTTGAGCTGAATAAGTAGAAGGAGAAAGTAACAGATTTGGCAAATCCAACAAACTTTATCCGACAATGGTGACAACTAACGCACGCACTCGCACACACACAAAGTACACACTCACATATACACACAGAAAAATGGAGGCACACTCCTCAAACACACACATACAAGCACACACAAATAAACACATACACCCACATACCCCCCACGCACAAGTACACCACACAAGCCACCTTAAACCTCAAATAAATTACTTTACTTGGATCATTCCTCTTATCTCCCATCTCTAAGCATGCGAAATTAGTTGTCGACGGTGCGCCAATGTCATCAGCTTGAGTGGCATAGCGCTGTATTGCTTTGCGAAGCTGGGTTCCAATTTCCTCGTCGGGAAATTTTTCCAAAATACCCGTACCAAAAGGATTCTCCGAACCAGGCGTGCCACTCCACAGAAATTAAAGAACGGGTACACTGAATTCACGACATACCTCAAGCGATCGAGTGAATTCCTCGACTGCTGAGCGAGTCGGGTCAAGAATCCGATGATTTCCCAATATGCGGACTTCTGGGCATCGATGGCTGAAAGTATGGGCACAGCATTACTCGGTCCAACGTGATCTGGACCTTGCATACGCGGGTCTGGTTGGCGCGTGGGTGATGGGAGACGATCACCGTATCCATAAACATCTTGCAGACCACGGGGTCGTTTAGAATGGCCTCCAAACTGAGAAAGATACTCGTTTTTGGTTAAACGAGACTTCCTTGCATGAGCTGTTGCCTTTTTATGAAACCATCTCTGAACGAGACTTCCTTGGTTGGGCGGGTTGGCCTTGGTTAAACGAGACTTCCTTGCATGGGCTGTTTGACATCGAACAAATCTGCCTCGGGCATGGGCTGTTTACCTTTTTCTGAAACCATCTCTGAAAAAATGCTTCTTGAATTAATCGAAAACCTTCTGAAAATTATGAATCTTGCTTCTCTGAATTTTCTAGAAAACTACACATGTTTTTCTGGGCAGTTACTCAGATAAGTGGCCAGTTACACAATCAATCTGGGCAGTTTTCGAATTTT
Organism: Pharnaceum exiguum; assembly: GCA_900322385.1. Taxonomy (NCBI): domain Eukaryota; kingdom Viridiplantae; phylum Streptophyta; class Magnoliopsida; order Caryophyllales; family Molluginaceae; genus Pharnaceum; species Pharnaceum exiguum. Next base: position 10,819 of record ONZK01001579.1, on the reverse strand, counting down.
CTGTGAAGAATATTTATGTTTCTGGAAGTTCGAATATTTCTGGAAAACTTTGAAGATTTCTGGGCAGGATGATGAAAGCTTCAAATATTCATCAATGGAGTTTCGTTTTCTGGAAAATAAACTCAACCTTCAACAATGGAGTTTTTCTGGAAAACTTCAGAAATTCGTTTTCTGTTCATAATCGTAACACTGCTGTGATACCACAATTGTCACAGGGCGGAAGCGATTTCCTGTAACTGGCGTCTATCCAATCCCTGGATATGACCAGCCTTCTCAACACTCTAATTTTTCAATAGATAAGGAGAGTATAAACACAATATATGAATGTTTGAACAAATGGGCAAACTGATTTTCTCACTTTATTTATAACTGTATTTTACAGATTTACATACATTACATATGATTTCTGAATATCCTTTGGCATGCCTATGCCCTGGTATTTATAATGCAAGGACATTCCCCTTGCATGGGTAATACACGCCAAAAACCCCAACCAACATGTCCCTTGGAAAGGCCATGTTTAAGTAACGCATGTATGCAAATCTATAAAATACCTTAAGTAAATTAAGTGAGAAAATCAGTTTGCCCATTTGTTCATACATTCATATATTGTGTTTATACTCTAGTATCTATTGAAAAATTAGTGTGTTGAGAAGGCTGGTCATATCTAGAGATTGGATAGACGCCGAATCACAGGAAATCGCTTCCGTCCTGTGACAATTGTGGCTTCACAGCAGTGTTACGATTCTGAACAGAAAACGAATTTCTGAAGTTCTCCAGAAAAACTCTGTTGTTGAAGGTTGAGTTATTTTCCAGAAAACGAAACTCCATTGATGAATATTTGAAGCTTTCGTCATCCTGCCCAAAAATCTTCAAAGTTTTCCAGAAATTCGAATTTCCAGAAACATAAAATATTCTGCACTGAAATTTGAAAACTGTCCAGATTGATTGTGTAGCTGCCCAATCATATGAGTAACTGCCCAGAAAAACGTGTGTGGTTGTCTAGAAAATTCAGAGAAGCAAGATGCATAATTTTCATAAGGTTTTCAGTTATTCAGAAACAGTTTTTCAGAAAAAGGCAAACAGCCCATGCCCGAGGCAGATTTGTTTGATTTCAACCTGTTTTGGGACTTAGTTGATGATTCCTCTGAAAAAATCGAATCAGCCATTCGATATTTGGAGGATAACATCGAAATTCCTCAGTCCGTCAAGGAGGATGCAAGGAAGTCTCGTTTAACCAAAAACAAGTACCTCTCTCAGTTTGGAGGCCGTTCCAAACGACCCCGTGGTCTGCAAGATGTTTATGGATGTGGTGATCGTCTCCCATCATCCACGCGCCAACCAGACCCGCGTATGCAAGGTACATATCACATTGGACCGAGTAATGATGTGCCCATACGTTCAGCCATCGATGCCCACCAGTCCGCATATTGGGAAATCGTCGGCTTCTTGACTCAAGTCGCACAAGAGTTGCTGTACGCTCCAGAGTCGAGGAATTCACTCGATCGCCTGAGGTCTCTTCGGCATTTCCAACTTAACTACCCTCATCCAAATTTGATGTGGCCTTCCTCGCTACCTCTTCACTCGCCCTTTAGTGTTAGGGACATGTTCTTGTCATGTGACATAGCGCTTCTCCATTGTCTGACCTGCCTTTTCTAATATTAACATCCCTATTGAGTTCTCCATCCTTTCGAATAATAGACCTCAAGTACCAAGAGCATCACTAAGTGGGATAACCTAGTTGTCCAATAGACCCCAAGTACCAAAAGCAATCACTGAGTGGGACAACCTAGCCATCCAAGTTCACAGTCTGATCCGCGATCCCAATCCCACAGCTTTGCTAAAGTTGACATACTATATACTCCCACAGACAAATAATTCCATAATGACATACCAGCTCAGTTCATGAAAAGAATGAATTTTAATGAATAAATATAATATGGTTTGTTGACTTATTAGTGAATTGGTAAAAGGAGAAAGAGAATCCAGAAACAAAACCAATTTGCTTACAACCTCTCATAAGGGTGCCTCCTATACCGAAGTTCCAACAGAGATAACGCTATGCTTTTGTCCACATCAGGATCCTAAATGAAAGGTGTGGAAGTGTGGTTACTCTTCTGAAAGTGAGCTCTAAGAAAGTTACGAATTTTTTTAGAGAATAGCTTTTAAAAAAATAGAGCTTCTTTCATCTGAGTTCCCAGTCAACGGTCGTCCTTGGTTTCTTTCTCTTACTGTTACCATTTTTTTCTGCTCAAAGCCAACCCCAATAATAAACCTTCTCCGCAAAGACAGCTCCTTCTCCATCTTCTCCGCCTCTAGTGAGCCAGTGAGGTGACCCAAGAAGCTTAGTCTGCATTGCTGTCGCTACCATTGCCAGCGGCTAGACCCATGTCAAAGTGATGCCCCATCTCTGTGGTAGAGGTGGCATGCAGCCATGGTGGCCATACAAAAGGTTTTGGAGAGCTCTAAATAAAGATGAGAGAATTCATGCTGGTGTACAAAGATGAGAAAGGATTTGAGGTGGTTATCCGTGAAAAGTTGTCATAAGAGGTAGCAATTCTGGATTAACGAAAAAACTTAAGCGATGTTAATTTAACGAGATTGTCATAAGTTTCAATTATTATTCAGTTTCTCATAGTAAGCTAGGAAAGTATTTCGATCCCACAATAAATGACAAAACCCAAGAGGTACTTTGCGGGAAAACTCTTGTATTCCATTCAAGCCAAATACTCCAAAGTATTGTCATTAATGCACTTTTCCATAACACATTTTTCTCCATTTTACTCCTAAATGACTTATACTTGATTTGCAAGAACTCACCCATCAGACCAAATAGTCTATTCCATAGGATACATGCAAAATCACAATGCATGAGGAGATGAAGTCTCTCCACCAACCATGCACATCACACAACTATCCGGAGAAAGGGCACTAGTAGGTCTCCTCTTTTGTAGTATGTTATTAGTGTTAATCCTTCCCAAACACTCCACACAAATGTTGATCCTTTAAAAAAATTTGAAGGTGTGTTACTTGATTTTGAAGGTGAAGTGCAGCCATGGATTCCATTGGAAGAGCAAAAAACTATGAATAGGTTTACATTTCATAATTTGCGGTTGTTTTTTTCTATTTCTTTTTTTTGGGATCAAACATGTTTATTTGTAGGAAATATACCATTTTGGTTACCCGACTTATAGCATAATACCAAATCGGTACCCATTTTTTTCAATATACCAAAAAGGTTACCGGACTAATTTGACATTGTAACATTGTGGGTACAATGTCAAATTTCCGTTAGTTTTGTATACGTGTCAATAGATAATTGGTTGATGTTGTTTGCAAGTAAAAGAATAAAGTAGAATGACCATTTAACCCTTTTTTAGTTCTTTCTCTTATAATTTTCCTTTTTATTCCCCTCACCTTGTCTCCCTTCTCAATTCTGACTCCCTTCATCACTCATTTCACCATCATCGCATTTCACCATCAGCCATCTTAATCATTTTTTCTCTCCTCTCCGCCCTTGCCTCCCTCCTCCTAATCGACCACCACCCTCTGCCAACAGATTCACAGCCAGCCTCTCATTTTGACACCAATGACCATCATAATCCATCATCAACCATCTTAGTGGATCGAGCTCCCACCCCCACCCCCACCACCAAAACCGAAACCAACTACCACTCACCACCACCCAAAACCGAAACAACCTACCACTCACCACCAAATACCCACCTAATACCAAAAAAATCCACCACCCAAATCGTTAACCGAAGCAAGCCACCCTAACCCAAAGCCCCAAAACATAACCCACTCCACCTACCTTAACCCCTGCAACCTATAACCCACAACCCAAAGAGAAGAAGAGGATGAAAATAAAATGAAATGGGAAAGGGAAAGCGGGTTGATTCTTGACCCAGATGTCAGATTGGTAGATGATACAAACCAAATCAATCCCAGCCACCGTCGCATCTCACGGCAAAGGGGAAAAATCGACCCAACTCAAACCAAAGAGGGAGAGAGAGAAGGTGATTGCCTTAGAGAACATCTAATATAAGAACCATGACAGGAGACATGATGGGTTATGATTTTTGGAGTTTTCTCGTTTTTGCCATATGAAAGGGTGAGAAGGGAAGGAGGAGTCAGAACGTACAGTGAGTCAGTGAGGGATTAGTGATTATTTTTTTTGGTGTTTTAGTGTAACTGCTTTTCCTAATTGGAGCCACAATTAAAAGGAAAAAGCCACTAGTGTCTCTATTTAAAAAAATATATTTCCTTTGAATGAAATGACCAAAATGGGTTTAAAATACCCTGACACGTCACTAATTGAACGGCAAAGTTGACAGAAAACGTCCGAGGTACCCATAATGGTACAATGTCAAATTAGTCAGGTAACCTTTTTGGTATATTGAAAAACACGGGTACCAATTTGGTATTATGCCATAAGTCAGGTAACCAAAATGGTATATTTCCTTATTTGTATTACTAAAATTATTTATCAACTATTCTGTTTCTGTTTTTTTTTTTAATAAATCTTCTCTCTTATTCTTGTTCTACACAATGAGCTTTTGGTCTGGACCCTCCACATTTCATTCGAGTCCAGAAATGTGCTAAATTTTTAGAGGAACTTATGTACAACGGGGAAAAGAGGTTCATATAGTCTAAAAACTACTTGGGAAACAAGAAAACAACTTAGTAACCTAATATAACTTTAAGTTTGCTTTCCTTAACCTAATAAATCTAACATTACGAGATCTAGTATGCTAACTAAATACCCCTTTTTAATAAAATCCGAAATAAAAAAAAAAAAACAAAAATACGGTAATCTCCTAAAAGTGAAAGATTCTCTTTATAAAATTTCCTATTTCCTTTTCTAGCTATCCGCATCAGAAACACTCAGGTGCCAATGCTCAGAAGTTGCGCATTTCATTTGGATTTTTCCGGGTGAATGTTGGATTTTGTAATGTTTGAAAGGATGACCAATTTAATGTTTTGGTTGGATATAACTATAGGTGTGTACTAAAAATAAGCACACCAACAGTACTTACTGCTATTAATGTAGTCTCCGGAGCTTATGTGGTTTAATTATCAAAGTTCCAACCTTTCAGGTAAAAGTGTACGAGTACTTATATCCTAAACCCAAACCTGTTTGGCAAAGTAGAGGGGGATCTTAGTTTCACCCTGTCAACACATTTTTTTAAATAGAAAGTTAACAAATGAGTAGAGTTAGGAGGACCTCATCTCGAGGTAAACCCCTGAATTGACTATAATAGAGATGTCAGATATACTGGTGGTCTGGCTGTAAAAAGGAAGAAAAAAATAGAGAGAAAGAGAAGAATTTAAATTTTTCAGTAGTATCTTGAGATGATTTGTAATTTTCAGTTTTAAAATACTTCTTGGATTGTCTTTGTAAGCATTATTTTTCCTTACGTAGGATTTAGTTAACGTGGAAGAATGCTTGTGGATTGTCCTCGTCATTCTTCTGATTTCATTACACTTCTATTTGTTACTCAAAAGATATTCATCTGTGGATTTTACCAAGAGTTGATGACTTTACCATAATTCTATTTGAGTACCGTTAGCATGTATGACTATACTTATTTGTTATGGTCTTTTGTCAGATGCTGTTTAGCTTTCTATTGGGTGATGAGATTGCTTTACATGATTTAATGTTTTAAGCTGCCTATAGTTTGTGTTCCGTTCATTGTTTCTGTTGAGCATTGGATTATTCTTCAAGGGGAGCAATGGGGCCCTTCCTTTTTACTATCCTATGGTGAAGTGACATCATCTCTTATATTTCAGAGTATTGGTGGACATACATGAGAGCTGATCCTGAAGGGTTACAAGAGATCGCTAGGCTAATTGAAGTTGGTAAGCTTAAGGTTCCAGTTGAAAAGACGTTCCCAATAGTAGAAGTGAAAGAAGCTCATGCGGCCAAAGACAAAATGATCATCCCAGGGAAAGTTGTGCTTGAATTTGACTAAGTGGAGTTGATTTTGATCGATTAACTGGTGGTGACTTCTGCTCTCCACTGGGGAAGGCAGCTTTTCTTTTGTCACTACAATTCGCAGAACTGCATAGAACAGAGTTTTATGAAAGCTCTGCCTCTGTCAAACTGTTCTTCAACTTTACCACGCTAATTCAGTCTTGCTTTAAAGAGGCCAAATAAAAGCAGTTCAACGTGAAGATTCAACACTGCCAAGCCTGCTGATATCAAAGCGATACATCCCTGTTAATTTTTCTTCAAGCAAAATGTATATACAGCACTTCTGCTGGTGATATGTAGAAGCAAACGTTGCATAAAGCTTGTTTGTCTGTCAGTTTGTTTGTTCAGAAGTAAGTCGCTGCCGAAGTAAAGTACTGACGTTTTTTAAAAAAAAACGAGTGGCAACTTCGTGGAGGATATTGCATAGTTATCTTTTTTTTCTATGCCAGTTTTTGGTAGATGGTAGTACTCCTGTCTCCTACTCTCCAAGCTTCACCACTGTTGTAGTCGACAATTTCTTTCGAAGCGAAGGAGCGACTAATTGATTACAGTAATGTTTTTTTTTTGAGAGCAACTGATTACAATATTTGTAATAAAATTGATTTTGGTAGTGTAGCAATGATCATATTATTATATCAATATTTCATCAGTCTTAGTTTCAATTTTTTTGTTCCACTACCAAAAAAATCTTATTTCAAAATTTGTGCAACCTGCCATGTTTTAGTTCCTTGTCTAGAACAATTTCTTCATCATCGTCATTCATCTTTAGGCCTTAATTTATTTCAGATTGAACTTGAAAATTGCAGAGCAATTTCTGCTTTGCGTTCCAGCGGAATAGAATTAAATCAGAATAGGCTTAAATTGGCTAATTTGAGTCGATAGATTTGCAATATTGCCAACATACATACCCTACACATCACAAAAGCAACGAAACTAAACTACCCAAATCTGCAAACATTAGAAGTACTACTAATACTAATATAAATCCCCATTAACACAAACAACCAAATCTAAGCCCTTTCACCCCTAATCCTCCTAGCAAGCTGAATATCCTTAGGCATAATAGTAACCCTCTTAGCATGAATAGCACAGAGATTAGTATCCTCAAACAACCCAACAAGGTACGCCTCGGCCGCTTCCTGGAGAGCAGCAACAGCAGAGCTCTGGAAACGGAGATCGGTCTTGAAGTCCTGAGCAATCTCTCTGACCAGCCTCTGGAAGGGCAGCTTACGGATCAACAGCTCTGTGCTCTTCTGGTACTTTCTGATCTCGCGAAGTGCCACTGTCCCAGGGCGAAACCTGTGTGGCTTCTTCACTCCTCCTGTCGCTGGGGCAGACTTTCGGGCAGCTTTTGTGGCTAGTTGTTTCCTTGGGGCTTTTCCTCCTGTGGACTTACGGGCTGTTTGCTTGGTTCTGGCCATTGTGAAAGGTAGGGCTATCGGCTGTGTTTGGTGGGAAGAGGTTTTTCTGAAAGATATGAGAGGGAGATTGAAAATGTGGAGGATGAATTTTGAGAGGGAAATGAAGGGTTTATATAGGAAGAAATTTGAGGGAAAGGGAAAAGGGTGTTGAGAAGAGAGGAGATCTCGAGCGTTGGTTTGTTTGGTGGTGAGTTGATAATCGACGGTGACGAATGGTTTTTAATGGGTATATCACACGGATTGAGGAGACTCGGATTGGTGGTGTGCGAAAATTTACCCGCCTTTGGAAATTCAAATATTTCGGTTTCGTGGTTGTGGAAAATTTGAAATTTGAGTATGCCATAAGAGTGGACCGATATAGATATTGGTTTAATAATATTGGTTTAATAATGGTTGTCTCCATTTTTGAAGTAAAATGAAAACTTGAGAACTTGTACAGAATTACGTTATATTTTTTTTTGGTGTAAACAGAATTACGTTATATTAGATTGACTACGACTGAAATTACAATATATGACTATTAGAAAAAAGAACAAAATGGAGAAAGATATTTTTTAAGTAAAATTAATAAAATATCTAATCTATCTATATCTATCTATCAATCAATGTATCAATGTATATATATAAAAGAGGCCGTTTTCTTGAGCTCACAACGCGCCACGTAGGATTGTGAATTAAATAATTAATATTTTTTGTAAAAAAAAAGAACATTTTTTAAGGAGGTGATAAGAGGTCGATCACCAGAAGATAATATTTAACAGAAAAAAAACAATCGGATAAGAAGTTGTGATTCATTCACAATAGGTTCATAATAAAGAGTCTATCATACAACCAGTTGTATATACTTTATACACCCTATTAAAAAAAAATACCCAATTCTTTTTTTATTTCCTACGTCAACCCCCCTTCCCCTCTCATTTTCTGAGAACATACCCCCATCTCCACTCTCTCTCTCCTCATTTCATCATCTTCCACACAAAACACACCATTCTCTCTCCTCATTCCCCTCCCTCTCTCCCGTAAATCCCTATTTGTACAAAACAAAATTCTCCATTTCATTCTCTCTCCTCAAAAAGAATCCCCTAAGTTCCATTTCCTCCTCACAAAAAACCTCAAATCAATTCTCTCTCCCGACGAGCTTTCATCACGAAACGGAACTGGGGGGTCACGAATTGATCTCCAGGGGTCACAAAACAGGGAGTCACGAATTAAACTACAGACTAACAAATTGGGGGGTCACAAATCGAACTCAAAGGGTCACAAATCGCGCTTAAGGGGTCACAAAATGAAAAAAACTCAAGGGTCACAAATCATGTGTAAAAGATCACCGATTAACATTCGAGGTTCAAAATTGGTGGTGGGCTGACGACGGCGAAAAGGATAAGTGATGGGGGTGGAGGTGGAGAGAGAATGAGGGCGGTTGAAGTTTGTTGTGGGCGAGATCGGGTTTGTGAGAGTGATGCCTTGGGTTTAAATTGATGGATGCGGCCGGTGGAGTGATGGCGGCGACGGCGATGACGGGGAGGTGGTGGTGAAGGCGGCGATGGGTTGAAAGCGATGATGAAAAGTGGTGGTGTTTGGTGGGGGTGGTTATGGGTGAGTGAGAGGGGAAGGGGGTTGTTGGTGAGGAGGGTGAAAACATTAATGGGTTTTTTTTTTTTCTGTTTTTTTTTTTGTTGTTGTGGGGAGTATGTAGCTCCCTACAACCGGTTGTATGATAGAAATTACCGGTTCATAAGCTTGGTCAATCAC
>ONZK01001578.1:0-52191 GCA_900322385.1 Pharnaceum exiguum | reverse complement strand
ATATTGATCATAAACAAGTTTTCGGTACACCTGGTGTACATGTACAGTAGGTGGATTTATGACTAATAATAAAAGAATTGACTAGTGACATTAAAAATGTGACTAATGATTTCTGTGTGAAATGCTTTGTAAAAAAAACTCGGTGTACGTACATTAGGTGTACCTAATAATCGGAGATTGATCGTAGTCGTAGGGAGATCAACATAGTAGCGGATTATATTTGCACATTTTGGACAAAATTTGAAACAATTTTGTATCCTCCTCATCTATTTCTCATACTTCAAAGTTGGCTCTGCAACATGACATTTTAGGTTGGATGCCCAATCAAATAACCTAGCCTTTCAGTTCTAACCAAAAATCAAAAACAAAAAAAAGAAATACAACACGTCTCATTTCATAAGAAGCAGTCCGGCTTTGATGTGCCAAATTGTGTATCACTTCAATCTCAATTGATAGGTTAAGATTGAAGTGATACACAATTTGGGACACCAAAGCCCTTTTCATAAGAAACATGATCACAACAATGAAGTATTGCACACAACACACCAAATGTATTCATGCCAATGATTTCTAATTCGAGCAATTTCGTTTCTCACGTCTGTTTACATATATACAAGTAGCAACCACAATACAATGATGCATGCAGCGCCACTCGTGAAACTATATAATCAATCTCAATGCAGGTCAGCTACTACATAAAACTATATGTACAATGATCAACTGCGGACTGCCTTTGATCAATACTATAAGTCTAGAACTACGTGTAAGATAAGCTATAATGTGTTACACCCAGTTGTCCGGAAGAGAAAATTGATGAAACCTGAACGATTCTTCCCCTGCAGTGTCTCTTGCAAGTCGCATAGAATCAGCTCCACCCCCTATAAGTTCAGATTGACTGACAGAATCTGAGAACGAAAAGCGATGACTTTCAGAACTACTAAAACGGTCTGGGAAGCTAGCAAGAGGGACTGCATTGTTTTGTCTTTCGGATGAAGGCGACCGCTGGTCCCACATCAGAACGTGAATGAGGAGGGCAACCCGAGCATGGCGGTGCAGTGAGAACTTTTGGCTTAGAGAAACAGTATCAAAGCATCGGATTGCGCCTGATGTGGAGACTATCCAAGGAAGGATTTTCTGTTTGTTCACTCTTGAGATGACTAGGAGCTTATTGTCCCTCATTGCATCTCTATACAGTTGTCCTAGACCAGATCTCGCAACAGGGACGTCCTCATCGCCTCCAAGAACTGATGAAATGTATATAAAGCCCTACAATCCAGAAGACATTAGATCAAGCATGTTCAAATAATAACATTAAGCTCCACAGTTGTCTATCATGTTTTCTATTGAAAAGTTGAAACAGAATAGTTAATGATCACCTCTTCAGTGCGGCTGATGGCAAAGCCTAGCTTCACATCACTGTCATTTATGTCTATTTCAATGGGATATTCTCCTTGGATGGAAGTGTACCAGAGACGAATTGATCTGACTACACCAATGTCAACTCCATGGTAGTCCTCAAATCCATATATACTAGCATTGGCAAGATTAGAGAGATCGGATAGCGATGATGATGTGTTCAATGGAGAAGAAGCTGTCTCACCCGAAATCTGTTTCAAGTTAGAAAGTAAAGTTATAAGTCACACGAGTCGCTGGCTAGCTAGTGTTAACTGTTAGGTATCAAGAGTCACTGGCTAGCTAGGAAATATTGAAAGTTTCCAGATCATCCATCCAACTATCCAAGGCAGTTGCAATCAAATCACAAAGTTATTGTATGATTACTTAACCAGTCTAGATACAATTCATACAAATTATCTGACACAGTCACTGCGATTGTAATACAAATATGCAGGACATAATGATACTGTTACATGTATAAATCTTAACTTCACCAATCGTTAATACAAGCAATTATCTTTAGCAATAAGATACAGGACAAATATTACTATAGGTGCAAAAAAATGCTTTTGTGGCAAATTATCTCTCGTTGCCTCATTCAAAATCAGACCTAAGAGTAGTAGAATGTCCAGTACACTAGTAGAGATGATAGACCAGAAACGCACCTTTGTAAGTAGAGATTCAGTCTGGATGTTCATGAAGATTATTGGCACCCCAGACAACTGAGATGCGTTTAGCCACGCATTTGCTCTAGCAAGAGTGTCCTCTACATCACCATTATCAGATTCTTTCGTAGAAGCTTTTGGGAAAAACAGAATTGAAAAAAAGCAGCTTGAATTAGGAATTTGTAGCATCTCTTGAGTCCTCTTTTCCCATGGGTACCGGACATAGCCATCTTGCAGCTGAGAACTCAGCAAGGCATGGTGCAGCCTGGACTCCCTAGAAGCTGCGGAAAGCATATCAACATTTAGTCTATTTAAACAAGAAAAGGAAGGGTTGCAATTCTGACAGAAGGTTCAACACTTCAATCATCCTCCAAACATCATGAATTCATGATCCAACTGACTGATGCGTGAAAAATACAGATCCACGCTTCATCTGAATATTTGGCTACTATCATAATTGATTAAGTGGTCTCATCTTAAAAGCTCTGCATATAAGATTTGCTCATTATTGGTCTCTCAAACTTAGTGAGCAACATTTACATATGTTGGGTGATTTTCAAATTGATTATTGTGCAGTCTCACAGGACAACAATATGAGCCTACAGTAGTTATGCTGCTAGCTATGTAACCACCATTTCCCACCTTATTAAAACCTCCAACCAAGCAGCCATTTCATCCACATTAATTTAAAAAAACACCCAACATTCCAACAATCTTAACCAAAGATAAGGGAAAATAAACAACTGAGAGTTGCTCGACAAGAAGTCCATTGCACACCACACACACACACACCAAAGAAAAAAGAAAAAAGAAAGAGTTGGCCAAATCAACTTCTATGTCCTCTAATTAAGTGACATACTAATATTGGTGGTTATATGGTAATCAACCATAGTCTAGTGATAAATCAAAGACCTTCTCAATTGCTCCTCTTAACTCCAACAAAACCAAAAAAGATCCAATTTTTATTGTTTTTTAAAGCTTGCCGTGCTACATATGTCACTTGGGTTGGTAAACTTTCATTTTAAAGAATTTATGTCACCTTCTGGTACAAGTCTACAAGAAAAGGCCAACCTTTCATTTCATTCCATCAACAAGTCAACGACACAAATAAACCCAAAAAGACAAAACATAACCAAAAACAAAAGAAAAGAAAACATAACAATGACATTTAACATTAACATACAAGTAGTACAGTACGTACCTTGCAATTCCATGCACTCAGCTTCAGTACGATCAAAGAAACTTATAGCATAATTAGGATCATCAATGGCCCTCAAAACATACTGCTTCCTCCGACCTTGGGGCACAATACAAGCAGTAAGCTCAATATACTCAGCTAATTCGCCGCGACGAACCTTGACTTTGATAGAGCTCAGCTTCTTCTTGAAGCAATTGTGAAGGTGTTTTTGCACCCCTGACTTACCATCCTTGAAGGGTGAGCTTAGAATAAGCCCCCCACCAAGCTCGATCTCCTCAACGATGTCTCCGGTCTGCAGGAGGCTCCCACTCCACTCGTCTGCCCGTGAGGTGCCTCGCACGCACTCAATGGCTAGAACCTTGGATGAGGAGGAAGATGGGGAGGTTGAGGTCGAGGCTCGGGAGAGAGAGAATGGAGTAGAGGAGGGGGATGAGGAGGAGGATGAGGTTGAGAATCTCGAGGATATGGTTCTTTCCAAAGCTGCCATTTTTCTTGGGTTGAGAGGGAAGGAGAAAAACAGAGGAAAAGTGTAGGAAACTAAGTGAACAAAGAAGGAAGGTGAGGTGGAACAGAGACTAAAGGGTTTGTATGTAACGAAAGAATTATTTTAAGAGAGATAATGGAATAGAATATTAAATCGTATCACTTGGTGGCGGGAGAAGTTGTCAAAAAGTCTACCATGCAATCACTAAATGCCAAATCACTCCCTACTTGACATCCTTTTGCTATATGAGTTTGCTAGTCAATTGTTTAACACTTGAGCTTCTTGTAGTTATAGTACCGAGTTACTGACTTTCTAGAATGTTTTGTTATAATTAACACTTTTTTTATTCCATTGAGTTGCTCCATTTGAATTCATTGTAGGCTCTATTTGTATTGAATTGAAATGGAACTCGTAGAAATTTAAACTAAAATTGTGTTTAAGTTACAAAAACTAACTGAACTGCATCAATCACAAAGAACAAATCAGAGCTCTTCATGAATATCTTATATGTCTCTATTACAGTTTGATTCAAAGATTGATATAAAGTATTAGATGCATCTTATATTATAAGATCTTTATTCCTTTTAATATTTTTCTTCGACCATGGGAAGACTGAGAAACGACTATTCAGATGAAAGGGGAGGCACGAGCTCTATGGAGTTCCAAGAATAAAGAATGGTTAAACCCTTGAATACTTTTGTTTGTGAAGTGAGAATGAATCTTCGTATATCATTTGAAACACTCGCATATTGACTAAAATAGACGAATCAGTGTAGTTCCCGTCAGGGACACTCAGGGTCAAGATCAAGATGCATGCACCAAAGCACCAGTGTCTTACTGTCTGTCTTAGAAACGAAGTCTAGGCGTCTTTGTTTACTGTAAACTTGCAACAAAGGCAGTTTCAAAGAAAGTGTTGCGCAACGTATTCCAAATTAACTATTAGAACAAAGAAAAGAAGAAGAAATCAAGTCAACATCGGCCGAGCTACATTCTCTTTCTTTTACCCCATTGCTATTCGCTCTATGCTACAAGGCATGTACAACCCTTTGAAACAAATACTAATCAGATGTGAATTTTTGTGAATGTGTAGTGCACAGAGAAAACAATTCATATGGTACGAATGAAGATAGAGGAAAACAAAAACAAAAACAATCAAGCAACCAGTAAAAGAGTTGTAGTTTTGAAGACAATAATCACCTACACTCTGTTTTTCAGGCAGGAAATTAATTCTACCAAATTCCTAGTTATGGAAAAAAAGGAAACAATGTACATTGAAATCCCTTTTCAGGCAAAAATTTAATTTTTCAGCCCTTCAAAAAAAAGGAGATGAAGTTTGAGCAAAGATTCAAGGTAGTAGCCGAAGAAACGTGTTTCCAAGGTCTCATCAAATAAAAGAATAATAATGTAGACATTTATGCTAACTGTGAATCTGTGAAATCTAAAGTTTCTGATACTACAGGTCATTATCATCAAATCATCAATACATAGATGAGCAGGTAAACTTCAACAGTTTGGCATATTCGACCCTACAACATCTATTTATCTTAGTAAAGCTCTCAGTCTAAGCCAAAAGATCTCTGACTACTAGCAAAGCAAGAGCATAAAAGAGGCACTGGACAGCTACACTATCTTCCTACAGATGATATGTGGTGCAGGATTTAGCCATTTTGATTGGCAAAGCAGGATATCATCAGTTCATCATGCTATCATGGCCACAAATATTTGCAAAAGGAACAAAAAAAATTACCAAAAGACAGTTTCTGCTTCTTTTCTTATGTTAATTTTTTGGCGGGGAGGACAGGGTGAAACTAATTACGATTTCTGACACTCACACCATCTCTTATGGGGCATAGTGTCCTTTGATCCGCTCAGTGACACTATTTATGACTAAAGATACTTACTACAGTACTACACCCATCTCTTATGTGGCGCAATGTCCTTTGATCCGCTCTGTGACCGTCTTCTGTTGTTTCTAGGAGCCACACTTGCAGGCACCTGTGTTGCCCTTGGAGAAGCTGGGTGATTCAAAGATTTCTCCTTGAGGGGAGTAACTGGCCGCGATTTTGGAATTTGAACAGAAAGCTTTGGGAAGGAAGATGTAATCTTAACAGGTGCTGATGATGTAATCTTTGCAGGTGCTGATTTCTGGCTTCTCTTTTCTCGACTGTCACTTGTGACATTGTTTCGGACTGGTGTGTCAACAAGAGCATCAGCTTCTTTCCTCACAGCAATAGGGGTATTTGGTTTCTGTGAAGAGCAATCAGAATCGGAAGAACTAGTAGGACTATCCATATCATAAATGAGATTATCTGTCATCGTTGTTAACTGTTTTTTTGTTTCCATGCTCGGTCCAGGGAATGACCGCCTCCTAGCCCTTGTTAGGTTCACCACCTGTAAATGCTCATCGCTTTAGTTTCTTCATCTGAATATATGATCCAAGCCCTTCTAGGCTTCTATCATGTATACAATTACTATGCTGAAATATAGTTTGTGATATGTTACGACACACCTCATATTAGGCTATTAGGCTAACATTTCAATTTGAGACAGCGCCATAGCTAGTTCTGAGAGTAAGCTTAAGTTCTTATCATGAATTAAAGGGGTGAGAATTTTCTAATCCTAAACGCAAATACTGACAGAAGCCAAGAATTTGGACTTGTCCACTGATAATGCAGATATTGCAGCTGGTATGCACCATGCAGTATGCCTTTTAAGCAAATATAAACCGGGTGCATCCAAGAATTTGAACTTGTTACTGAGGGATCCAAAACAATCCACATGACAAAAAGCTTCAAGTTATGAAATGACTGAATGACCAGAGTTTACAGCATAGAAGTTTTTGGTAGTGAGCATTACTTTTACTGAAAGTCTTACCTTCTGTTCAAGAACAATCATGTCCTTCTTCAATCTTGTAATCGTTGAGTTTTTCCTGCGGATTATGTCTTCAAGCTCTTCAATCCTCTGTCAACAGAGGAAATATCTTGTCATGTTGCTCAGCGTCCAACAATGCTATAAATAAGTGAAATGAACAGTACTGCATAATACCTTTGAAGAAACAACATCCTTTGAGCGAATGAAGGTAGATAGCTCCTTTAGAGCAGCATCCTTTAGTTCACATTGCCTTCTTAGATTGAATATATCTTGCTCTATAGCTAGGTTGTTCAGCTGAGAAGTTAAATCCAATATTCAAAGTCATCATACTGTGGGAAATAACTAGTGATGAAGGGCCTAAAACCTAGTGTGTCATTTGTAATTGTAGAAAAGACACTGCTTAATTCATTACCTGAATATCTGCAGCTGAGGTGACACTTGAGGCCCAATCTGACAAATCAGACATCCGGCGTTCCTCCTGCTCTTCATTTGAAATGGACACTCTACTCCTAAACGTCTCATCACCACTAGCACCCTTCATCATTCCTTCACCCTGAACAATAATGTCATGCCATTATTCAGACTAACTAATCTAAAATCTGATCAACGGAGAACAACCATGTTCAAGTCTCAAAACATTTCTTACATCAGAATACAGGTAATTACTATCAATGTAAATCTAAATTAACATTAGGACATAAAATCGCCAATTCATTGGTAGTAGGAAGACAGCGGATGACTCACCGACAAATCATTTATTTGAGCCCGATGCTGATCGCAAAGCCAGCAATGGGTACATATAGAACCAGATTTGCAGGACAAAGCTGCTTCGTTTGCTGAGAGATCAATGTTCTCCGGTTCCGACATATCAGCAGTGGCCTGAGGATGTTCTTTAGTACAATTCATTTGCTGACATAAATTATCGAGCTTCTGTTGCATGCCAGTCAATATCTGGTCCTGCAAAGCCAAAGACACCAATCACTCACAAAATGCTACTAAAGTTCCACATTTTCATAACTGATAGCAGCCTCAAGTACACATTTTCATGACATATAGACAAACTTTGTAAGTGGCCAATGGGCTAATGTTACATATAGCACTGCAAACTTATCAAATGTGAGTGTTCTTAAGCAAATTCCTGCCTTAGAAAATGCAAACATAACCTCAAGTGCGTAGCTCAGTTGGTAAGACCTCTATTCTAGGGAAGTCCCAAGTTCGATTCTTCTTGGTTATTCAGTCTTCACTCTTGACTAACTATCTCAGTCATTTTACTACAGTACTACTATTCAAATTCCCTTTTAAAAAAAATCATATCTTTCTGACAACTTCAAAAAGGCCTGCACTGACTGTATCCTCCCATTAAATTTTTAGCTACATTTAATTTAATTTAAACTAACCTGTCATTTTACCAAAATGAATAAACAAATACACCAACCAACCATCCCGTCAACCTAGAATTGAACAACAAATTGCCCAACTCATACTTTACTACATGCCCTCTTACATCATTGAAAGCAAAATGACTTCCAACATTTTAAAAAACAAAAAGTACCCATCAAAGCCCCAAAAAGATCACATTTTTTTTTTTATCAAATTTATGATTTACCACCTTTTACTCTTTTTTTTTATCTAAGCCCAATTCATACAGTGGAAGTTCATTTTACCAAAATTAAGGCTTGTTCTCTAAAACTTAAGTTAAGTTCAGTATAGTTCTGCTAAGTTCAATTCAGTTCATCTCATTTCTTTTGATCATAAGAAGTTGTAACATCGATATTCGTTTGTAAATCTTTGTAAATAATTAAAAATGTTCACTAAATAGTTCATAAAATCCAATTTTAATAGAGTTTTAATAAGTAATTATGTGTTAAAACAATTAAGAAAAAAAATAAGTTAAGGTAAAATTCAGTTCACTTAAGTTCAATTAAAAAGAACAACATGCCCTTAGTTATCACATTAAAATATGCGGTGTGTTTTGTTCGTCCATAAGATAAAACTACCGGCATTTAAAATTATATCTAAAACTAAACAGAATAACAATTAAGCAAAAAGTTTCGGTACATTCTACTCAGAAGTTCAATTGAAAAGAACATGCCATTAGTTATCACATTAATATCTCCAATGTGTTGTGTTCGTCCATAAGGGTCAATTAAAAGAAACTACTAGCCGTTAAAATTATAACTAAAACTAAGCACAACAAAATTTAATGGAAACACTAACGACAAACAAAACACAGCCAATACGGCAATTAGACAAACCCGAAAACGAACACAATCCCTCAGCTTGGAAACCTCTCTCCCCTTCTCCTCCTTAGCAACAGCAGCAGCAACAACAGCAACAATGAGAACACGATGTATCGGACTAAACAGTTCCCAAGCAACAGCTTCTTTAGGACTCAACAACCCACCACTGATTCTCCTAGCCGAGGTTGCCTCTTCGGCTCCCACAAGCCGACCTTGAAGAGACACCCAAGCCATTGTGGGTACATTGGCTTTGACCGGGCTGGTCGGTTTTGTGAATTGGCTTGATAGCCGGCGGTGGTTTATTGGGGTTGGGGTTTTTGTCAGGGTTACCCGGATGGGTCGGGGCCGGTCCGGTGGTGGACCGGTGACTTCGGTCATTTTGGTTAATGAGGTGAGAGAGAGGAGTGGGGGGTAATAATAATAAATTTATGTTATGGACAGTTGTATTGAATTTGAAAGGGTGATGTGATAATTGAGGAAATTAAATGAGAGTGATCTATATAAAAGGAAAGAAATTGTAGTGTAGTGATGGTATTGTATTGTTGTTGTGATTGTTGTTGTTTGAAGTTTGAAGGGTTGGTGTTTTGAAATGGTTTTTTTGGAAGGTTGACAAATGGGAGGGAAAGGAAAGGAAAGGAAAGGAGAGAAATAAACGTGAGAGGGGATAGTGATTTTTGGGATGAACGTTGGAAGTGGGGTAGTCTAAAGGCGTGGACTGGTAGAGTTAAGGAATTTGGTAGGGCTTTTTCAATTCTGTTTCTTTTCTCCCTTTTTTCTGTAGCCGTTGTACCCTTTTTCCGATAACGTCATTAAAATTGTTGGTGAATATTCACCAATTTTATTTCATTTTTTAAAGGTGAATAGAATTAGACTTGAATTAAAAGTATATTGAACTTAAACTTTTATAAAATTATACGTTGAGACATTTTTCAATGATATTCAATGAATAAAATATTATTATAACGTCAAAAGAAACGAGTTGAATTTAATTTAACTTAATTGCAAACAAGTTTTTAAAAGCTTTTGAAAAAGCATAGCTTTATCCACACAATCAGCTTTGTGTTATATGAGAAGATAGTTACTTTAATGGTTAAGAAAATATTTGTTAACAGCCTCAATTTTCATTAGTGTCAATGCAATCATTCTATACTGTGTTATTTATAGTTTCTTCCACACCGGAGATCTCAATGTTGGAGAAGATTGCCCACAATTACCTTTTCAAGTTGAGTAAACCCCCAATGATATTGATCCTCTCGAGCCATGGCATGAACCAGGATGAATCAAGTACTTTAGTATAGTGAGATATTCTACAAGTTAGAGGAATACCCATTGTGGTTCCACCTCACATAGCTACTAAACTCATCTCTCTAACATGGTAAACATATCTTTTTTTCATCATCGCTTACAATAAAACAACAACAACAACAACCTAGTGTTATCCAGTATCGGATGATGTATTGAGGATGTTAGATGTACGCATTCTTACCCCCGAATGAGGTCGTTTCAAGATGACCCACAAACTTTTTTGAAAAAACCTCTTAGCAACCGTAATTAAAAAAAATTATAAACCCCCTTTTAACCTCACACAACCATTATCAGGAAACTCACGAAAGAACAAGTAAAGCCCCAAAATCTACAAGTATAAGACCTTACCCTCCAAATTCTGTCCCACCAAGTAAGACACATCATGTATACAAGTGGGACACTAGACATACCGACTCACTATACCCGAACATGCGCCCTAATTTTCATCCTCCGATAGTGTATAAGTGTATTACACACGTACTATTAAACTTGGGCCGCGCGCACTGCAGCAGTTGCAGCCCAACACACGGAATGAGAGACTAACCACATAGATGGACCTCTGGGAATTCCATCATAAAACCAATTGAAAATATGAGGAATAACCCTCTAGTCCTTTATACTCATTGTGGGACAATAATTCCAACACTCCACAACATAAGCATGTATACACCCTTTTGATAAATAAAATCATTTTTAATCATTAAAAAACACTAATTAAAGTTAGTGATTTTTTTTTGTTATTAATTAAAACGTGGAGAAAAAAAAAGAAAGTAAAAAATTGACTGGGCTGGGCCAGTTTTATTGAATGAAGCATAAGTATCGCCGTATTGCCAATATGTACCTGACAAGGATACATAACTTTGCCGGGATTTTTATCCAGCCCATTTAGTTAAACCCCCCCTTGTTCTCCAAATCTCTTTTTTCCCACCGTGCCAGTCAAATCAATCCGTCAGTCTCTCAGTCATATACAATTGTCATTTCAGTTTACAAAACTCTTTTTTCTTCAGTTCATTTTCATCACCGTCGCGCTTCTGCTCAAGTCAAAACCTCGATATCCGTAAGTCAGTCTTCTACTACACTCTTCGCAATTCCATATTGATGTTATCCATCACATTATTCTTATTTCTCACATTTAAACTCTGGCATATCTATATATATATATATGATGTCTGTTGATTGTTTTTAAAATTTTCAAGTTTGAGCGCGAAAATTTAGCATGTTATTCTGTTCTTTCGGCTTCTATTAACTGATGAAGTAAACTGAAATGTGGCCAACTGAGACTTTTTGTTTAATTGTTTTCGCATTTAGCTAAATTATTAAAACCCTATCTATCAATATTGAACTTTTATGAAACTACACGGTGTCACCTTTTCAATGATATACAAATAATTACAACGAATATTGTTCAGTATTTGTTCTCATAACTTCTTACGATCCAAGGAAACAAACTGAAGTGAAAATAAGTTTTCGGAAGGTGAGAAGAACATGGCCTTGGTACCACTCTTACGTTTGTGTACTGTTAATGTATGTGGTTAATGTATGTGGGAGTAAATTTACAAGTCTTAATTAGAACATGATCTTATTGTAAATATCTGACCGTGTTTATTTTAGAGTACTGACATGCGAAGGATAGTTTCAAACAGATGCACACAGGTTACTCGCGGGTCATTTTAGAAACAGCCTCCTTCGGGGTAAGGCTGCGTACATCAGATCTCCTCAGTACCCTATATGAGACGGGATAACACTGGGTTCTTGTTGTTGTTGGACTTGCGAAAGATTTTAATAAATTGTTGACGAGAAAATGATAGCACATTAGATTTCAATAGGCTGCAATTTCGTGAATGAGAATATATGGTAGTAACTAGTAACTAGTGATTTTTTTTAGATAACATGGATATATATAGTCTTCGCCTAACTGATCTTATGGGCCCTGAAGTTAACGACCGGTAAAACCTCTAGTGGCCTTGAGGAGACTCGAAACTGAGATCTCTGTAACTAGTGATAGTATCTATTGTAAGATCATTTTTAAAGGGAATTCAATATTTGGCCTATAAGCCAACCGGCCAATTGGTACCACATTTGACATGTAGACTTTACTTATGGAATCCGCCGGGAGAAGCTAAGATAACTTAATATTAGAAATCCATTGTTGTTGGAGCTTCTTGTAGAGAACTCTTTGATTGAGTTTTTTTTTGTTGTTTGTCTGTGTGAATGAGATACTGATACGCAGTGTAGTTCTTACGCCTAGAAAGGTCAATAACTGCGATTGGATTGGATTGCAGGCAATTGACATCTATGTTGCGTGAATTTTTATGGTTGCGGTGGTTCATGCTAGTCATAGTCGGTTATGTTAGGATTAGGCAATTCTTGTTGTTTGATAAAAAGAGATTTGAAGTGCCACGTTACTGAAGTATTGAAGCAAAAGCAGATGAAGTAATGGTACTTCCGTCAGTTCTATGATGGTTGACATAATGTATCTTGTGAATGTATTGCTTGCATGACTTTGATGGGGCTCATGTACATAGAGTAATCAATCATCGGTATCTTACTCTTTGTGTCATGAAAATGGGATAGAATGTTTGAGAAGGTTTCATGGAATATCTTGATCATATGTTTGAGAAGGGGCGCATGTTTAACCGGATGCCCGGGGTAGTCGGGAACTGTTGTTGATTTTATAACTCTTGTCTTTGATACGCTTCTGAGTTCAAATACTGATAATGGTTACAAAGCAAATATTATTTGTCAGATTGATGAAAAACCGAGTTGGAGGTGTGCAAAGTAGCAATTCCTCTTCCGGTATGTCTGGTTGGATGTGTCACGTTATCTCCCTTGTTCATGTGGTAATGTTTTTTTTCCCTCCTTTTCCTTCCTTGTTTTCCACTTTCTTTCATTTGAGTTCTGTTTACACCAACTTGAAGGTTTGCTCTTGCAGAGTCATGGGGAATGTAGCAAACTGTAGCTTGCTTGCAATGGACTGAGGAATCGTCTTAATGAAGCCTATGAAGGTGATCGTCTTGTAAATTGACGTCTGTTTTGAGGTCCATGGTTTCATTTTGGCACGTGTAGATTGTGTAAGAAAGGATTCATTAGTCTAATGTAGGTACGTACGGTGCTCCTTCACCTCCCTTTTCCTTTTTGGTGACTGACAACTTACATGTTCAAATGTGCATCTGGGACTGAGCTTTGTTTAAAAGGTTGATTGAGTTCCGATCGTTGGGGCTTGTTTTGATTCTTATGCCTTGCCTGTATTTCAACTGAGTTTATGTTCTGTTATTGGAAAAACCCTCCAGTACCACCTACAGTTTGCAACATCTTTGTCCTGGTGCCACTGCTAGTTGTGCCTCTGACAGTATTTGCATATCTGATCTGTTTGACTGTTTTATAAAAGCTTTTAAGAAATAAGACTAGATAAATAAACCAGAAGCAAAAGGGAGAGGTTATTTGACTCATGGTAGCTTCTATTTTTTTTAGAAGCATGGCCATTTGTCCTATAAGTTGGTAAAGTTAGATGATTGTAGATGGCAAGATGCCTTCAGTTTTTTTTCTTTTTTTCAACTCTGTTTTCTACTGAAGAATTCATGGAGGACAGATCAAAGCCTTTTCCTTCAGTAGCCCCCCCTTTTTGTGCGTGTGTGTGTGTAGTGGTGGTGGTGGTGTGTGTGTGTACACACCCAACTATCTATCTTGTTCTTTCTGTCATTTGAAACACGGATTAAGCATTAGAAGCCTCCGTCCATTTATATCAGCCCCCCTGGCAGCATTGATAATTCGATATACAAGTGCTTAGCTTCTCTTGGTACTTGGTAGTAAAATCAGGTCTTGAAAGTGAATGTCATCTGGAGTTGCCCTGGTTTACTTTTGGATCGGAATTTCGAAAATTGTATTGCATCGTGTGTAGTGCAGGCGTGCAGCAATAATATCTATTAATTTCATTTATATCACGTGTAACTTGTCATGTCATTCTCCAATTCTCGCCTCCTTGGGCTGGAAGTTGGGAGCTATGAAAAATGATATCATTGCAGAGAGCTACATACAGCTGCTGAGTGTTGACTAAGTCACTATGGCTGCTTTTGCAGAGAGCTACACTCATTTTCTAGTTATGAGAACGTTGAGTACTTGAGTTAGAAGCTCAAGCATTTGAAAAGACAAATATCACAAAACAACTGTCTTTCACAAGTCTATGACTATTTGGCACAGGATCATTTTTCGCAGCTGTGTTTCACAGTAATACAAACCTAACATCTTCTAAACTCAAACTGACAGTATAGCCAAAAACCTGAAATCCACATGCATCTTACGTTAATTGATGCTCATCTTCTCTGAAAACCTGACTGTGCTGCATTTCCCCAATCCTCGGAATGCCTCTGATAATGTCATTAATAAGTCAATAAGTCCCATCTCCAATACAGCATTGCTGTATTTGTGTTGTCCACCAACTTATATGATAATGTTAAGCATTGGTGCCTGCTGGAAGACATTACAGAATGCGATCATCAACTCAGAGACATTTGTTGTTTTTGAGTGGAAAACATGCTCCACAGTTATTCTGTAATATTATGCCATTCTGTTGTTCTGAGCTTCTAGTTTTTGTATGCTGCAATGTGCTTCCTGTTAGGGGTCCTATGTCTGTATTCATGTGTTAACTGCTACAAATGTCTTTGATCTGACGTTATCTAAGGAGCCGGTAGAAAAAAGAATAGGTTATCTTAGGAGGATTTCTTTCTCTGTTTTCTTTCTTGACAAAGTCTTTTTTGTGGTGGTTGGAGTCCCTCATATTCAAATTCGTGTGATGCAGATATCTAGTACCAGTCGGTTCGTCCTTGCACTATGAAGGTTTTAATATGCTGAATGGGATATCTTGCGATATCTTTATACATGTCTGTCTTGTGGATATGTTTACACTCGTATGGTGGAGCATTCTGATAGTACGAATCCACATTCATTCAGCTGCAAATGCAATGGCTGATAGTATCATTTGAAATAACTAATTTCAATATCTGAGATATTTGTGGGTTCTGCTTTATGCATTCCTGTCACTTGTATAATCCCAGCTTAGTAGCGCGGAAATTTACCAAGGGAGAAAAAGCAGATATTATACTACTGCAGTGAAACACAATAGATTCTAATGCTCATACTTCTGCATTTATCAGCCTATTCATCCTCGTTGAGTGGTTGGGATCCTAGCATTGCTTTGCTTGCCATATGTCTCATATTTTCTTTCAATTTTCGAAACAACCCCAGGAAGTAAAATCCTAGATGCTCCAGTATGATATGATTTGATGATGTACTGGGGAATATAAGCAAAGCCAATAACCTATGGATCCCAATCTGGATATGATATGCCCAAAATAAAAGAAAAAAACTGTGGCATAGGAAAAAAACAAGGAAATGGAAACTAAAATATTATGGACAGACTATTTTTAGTTCTTTAGGTTTTCGATTCCGATTGCTGTAGATTTTGTTTAAGAATTTTTGCTCAATGATTCCATACTAATGTGGTGTACGGGGTCGGTAAAATATGTATCTAGTCTTTAATGACCTTCAAACTCTGCCTGTGTTAGATCTTTATCTGAACTTTAATGTATTAGCTTCGCACCTTACACTCAACCCTTTTCTTTGTCTAAGAATAGGGGATTTTGATTGTGAGTATGTTTGGATTAAATGAAGGACAATGGTAGAGTGACCAATGGAAATCCGGTAGTGTAACTGTTCCTTCCCTCTCTTCTAACAAATTACCAGTATTGACTTCTAGAAATAGATTGAGAGAAAAAAAGTTGGGTAAGCAATCCGGAGGGTCAGAGAACTTTTTCCTAAAATGAAAGGTCAAAACTCAAGACATCCCGAAACTAGTGAATGGGTTCGAAAGGTCGAGTAATTCAGGCCAAGGTAGTGCAAATGTGGAATAGAAGGTTGTATAATACGGAGATTCAGGAGGTATTATGAGCAGTATACTACATTCTGCTATGTCTTAATTATGTTATTGTTTTATGGGCACTCCTGTTCATGCTCTTGATCTGTAGAGCATTTGAGATCTGAGATTGTGATGATATGATGTCCAATTGGTGAAGCTGCAATTGAAAAAGAGATTAGGTATTTGTATACAAATGACCCAGAGAGGTATAGGAATGAATGCATGAGAATGAGATTGATGATAGAAATGTATGTGTTTCCTTTGCTTCGGTATGACTGTGTCATCTGTGTGTATTGAACTACAGTGGTGTCACCGACGTTGAGCATTGTACTGCCAGTACTAGTGGGGGAGATATGACCCTGCCAAATTTGGACCCTTCTCCTTGGGCATCCTAAAAGCCACTAGTCCTTTTCTTGTCCCATTAATACCAATCATACACTGATACATATCTAAATAAGGGTCAGATTCATGAATAGCATCGAGTCCAGGTTATTCAATGTTGTGATCGTTAAGTTTTGACTTGTGACCTTGCCATCTCTGGTTCATATTGCAGGCTACTGGAATTTACAAAGATCACCAGCAGGTAGATTGTTTTCCTCAGTAACCGTGAGTGACCTACGATCTCCTCCAATCTCTAGAGGTGACTTTCAGGTAATAAATTTTATTGCCCCCACCCTAGGCCAGCTTAGGCCCCTACAGAGATAATTCTGGTTTTATTTTGACGATCAGTCGCTTTAGGCTACAGCCTACATCTGTGATTATTTCTATATAAGGCACCCCACCACCGGGACTGATTTTAGTGGCTGTCATTTGGAACTCTAGATTTATAATTTAAATTGCTTAATCAACCAATATACGGAGTATTTGAATAGAAGTGTATTCTTTACGTTTTCTGATGATGCTAGAACCGCTACACATCAAGTTTTCATTATTGCTCAACGGAGTGGCATGTCTTGCAAGTCATCATTTGATAGAATAATACTTTCGATTGAATTTAACATTAGTCTATAGGAATGTAGGATTTAGATGGCATGGTATGAATGGATGAACAAAGAAGCTCGAGGTCAACCTGCTAATCACACAGTAGTACTGTACTACTCTAATAATATAATAAGTAGCTGATTTGAATATTCTATTTCTCAGCTCAGATCGTATTGGCCCTGTTTGGCAATTAGTAGATAGCAGATAGCGGATAGTAGAAGCAGATAGTAGATAGCAGATAGCAGAAGTAGATAGCAGATTTGATTAGCAGATAGCAAATAGCAGTTTTGGAATTGGTGTTTGGTAAATTAGCATATACAAGGCAATTGAATGTGTAAAATTACTTAAAAGGGCATGGCATATTTTATTGTATTCTTACCAATACATATACAAACAATAAGTATATTCCAACCATTTTTAGATTAATACGAAGCAAATTATCGTGCACACTAATCATTTAATAAATAGTAATAATATTATCATTATTATCATTTTTATTTGGAGACATTATTGTCATTATGATTATTTATTATTATCATTATTATTTTTGCGAATCGTAAAGGTTGCTAAATTCTATGTAGTTCGATAAAATCCTCTTCTCAATGAATTACCAGTACCCATCAAAAAGAAGAAAAAAAAGACAAGTCCAAAAATCAAAGGGAAATACCGAAATAGTGAACTGTTTGAAGAACATAATTTCACCCAGAAAAAAATCTCAATAAATTACCAGTACCCATCAATAAGTTGGGTTTGGTTCGATCTATACTTCTACTCATGTTAATATATGATGCTACTTCAACCACTTGGTCAACGATAAATCCTCAGGCATAGAAGAACGACATTGTTCATATCTTCATGCTTTTCGGCAATGGTTTTTCTCTTGTAGTAAGTCTTGAATGCCTAAATCCAATATTAAACTTAAATCCAATATTGAATGCCTAAATCCAATAATAGTTAGATCTTAGATGTGACTTGGGTCACATGCTGAAGAAAGGTGAGATTGATCCCGTTGGTTTGCCGAAGTGAAGTAAAAGAAAGGGGTTTTCATTTGGGATATTTCTGAAAGAGGGGTTAGAAGAGAGAGATTGGGCATTTTATTTGATGGCATGTAAATGTAAATTGCACCAACATCTGGATACTAATGTCTTTTGGCTGAATCTGCTATGGAAAACGCTATGAATTGGAACAGATTGGTTTTAGCAGATAGGAGGAATCTTTCATTTCAATCTACTATCTAAGGGCAAGTTTATCCCTACAACTCACTTGCAACTATACACAAATTTCTATGCATGCCACATCAGCTTGCAACTCTATTTTTACTTCTACATTATCCCTACAACTTTGTTACAACTCCTTTAAACTTGTGCACATTTATTATCTCATCCCATTCCCAAACATTTTATCTTTAAAAAAAAATCAGATGTGTATAATTTTGAGGGGAAGTGAAATAAAATAATGAGATATCATTTAATATAGAAGAAAGAGAAAGTTGCAAGTAGAAGTATTCATATGAATACCTCACCTTACAACTTTATCATAGTTGCAACAAGATTATCCCTACAACTGTGGTTGCAACTCCCCTACAACCCACTAAAGTTGCAGGGATAAACTTGCCCTAACCAAACACTTAAATAATAGATTTTGACTAATCAAATCTGTTTTTTATATCAAATCTTCTCAAGGGTACCAAACGCGCCCATTATCGGAGACGTAACTAATAACTACGAGTATATCATTACAGTATGACACTAAAGGACAAAGTGCACCTACCATTAGTCGAGTGTTTCTCTCCCAGTCCGGCAGTCCCCACACATTGGGAGAGAAAATATACTACTAGATTCGGTTGAGCTCTCTGCTCACCTATAGAATTGTACACAATACTGAATGATATACGTACACGTGAAATAGTAAATCTGTACAGTTGCTTTCTTACTGGCATCAAATTCTTATCATATGGATCTAGATCTTACTTAAAGAGCTTAGCAATACTTTCCCACTTCCTGGCTCCTGCAGCGTCCTAATCATGCTAACATGACTTTCTCTTTCTTGGCTTTTGTGACTCCTTTCATCTTTTATTATTTTAGTGAGAAAAGAAGATCAACCACACATTGGAATCCTGTTGCATGTCCCTCACATACTGGAGCAGTGGAGCTGCCTTTTATCAAACAATACACTGGTCATCTTCAGCTATCGTGGGCAGGTACAGTTTGCTTGGTCATGCTCAAGGGTCTGTAAATTAAGCGATAACTAGTTAATGTCAAACCGTTGAAAAATGAAAATGAACAACACAGATCACAACAATTTTGAAACTACAGTGAGCTCCCAAGGTCACAAACTCACAACCTCATGTCTACGGAGTTCCTATAGAAACTGTTGTGTTAACTATTAGGTTAACATTTCGTCATCTCATTGATACAATGATTACATCATCATTTAGGGTGTGTTTTGTTCGTCCGTAAGGACCTAAACTGAAATTGAGCTGAACAATTGAACTGAAATGTAGTACTCCGTACTACAGATTAACAATACACAGCCTTAGTGATGTAGTCCGTTGTGATTCATGCCTACAAAGACCCATTACTAGTCATGGACAGTGTTGCACTTACTAATGAAGAGGGGGAAGAAGGTCTAAATCATAATCCGAATTCTGCAGCCTTATTAATAGAACTGGTTAGGGAAGACTAGAGTCATTAATTAAAGTTACATTTTTTTCCTAACCTTTTATGATTTCACAGTACAACTGTACAAGGGAACTTTTTGTATATTCCCTCCGGTTTCTTATTTTCCTATGTAATTCCATATTGGGTTGGTTTTTATTTAACTTATGGATTTCCTTATTTGGGTCGGACTCATGCCCAACATTACCATTCTATCCCTCTCTCACAACACTCTCACCCCTCCTTGTTTTATTCCCCACTCTCATCCCACTCCCATCTCACTCCCATTATTTTATTACCCCTCACACAAAAGTAGAGTAATTATACATACCCCATAAGGACATTATGGTAATTTTACCCTCACTTTAGGGGGCTTCTAAAAACTTGTGCTAAAGTGAAATATAAGATAATAGGAAACTGGAGGGAGTAGCATCTAAGACATGCTTTTTTGGGGCAAAGGTGGATCCTGTATTCCTGTGCGATCATTGTTTTTCCACAAGATGACAATGTGGATAGAAAGGTTCACACATCCTAGGGGGACCAGTATTTAGCCTTGGGCTAACTGTAGCCTTGTGATTGGAGCATTTGGCAAACAACACTAGCTATCTTTACCCCCACCTGACGTTTTACTAAATTCAGAAATACAGACTATCTTATTACCAATATTCAGTACCAATCCCAAAATTGAATATTACCTTGACTTGGTTCTGAAGACCTTTGATGTACTCAACAGCCAAATCTAGCATGTCTGCAGTGTTTGTTTGCTGCAAAGAAGCAGTAGGTTGTAAATTTGCTGGGACAAATAATCAACTAGATATCATTCTCTGATCAGATTGGGTAGTTCAACTATTTCAAGAAAACATATGAACGTGTAGTACCTTGTCCATGTTGGGAACTAGATCTTGAAGTTTCCTCATTCTGTCACTTATCTTGGTTCTTCTTACCTATATATCCAGTTTTAACAGAAGCAGAAGTAATGATAATCAACATTTATCCATACTCTGTATAAATGAATATAATTGCTATTCAAGTATGTATAGCAAAGAGAGTATGTTATAAACCCGGTTGACAAGATAGTGGCGTTTAAGATAATTATTGGTTTCAATTTTGGAATTGGAGTAAAGTTTTGTTTTCTTACCCTCTCAGCAATGCTACGAGGGTGAGTAGCACACCCTCTCTTAGCCCTAATTCTACAAGGCACTGTGTCTTGGAACTCCATCAAATTTTCCATAGCTAACATTTCTGCTGCTGTCTTTGGTAAACTGAGGTGATGAGACAAAAGTGGAGGGCGGTTCCTTCCCTCTCCAATCTGATAGACAAAACAACAACAATAATCAAGTCATTTCATTTGTTTTTCTTTTTTTTTTTAATACATGAACCTTATATACAGACCCAAAATGGTTTTGGGACTAAGGCTATTTTCTTGTCGTTGTGAACACGATAAATACGGTGGATCCGAAAAAGCTTTAAATTTGTAACCTGATATTCTGATGCATTTAGTTCAGAAAATGTCTGCATACCATCATCACCTCCCCCTCTATCTAAGCTTGAGAAATTTTCAGATAAAACGGAGTCGTCCAGGGAACCCATGGGGTACCCTGCCATGTAATTGCTGTCAGTAGCGGAGCTGCTGAATCTTTTTCCTGGATAATCAGAGTTCTGACTTGTAAGCCCTGAAGTAGAAGAAGGTTGTCCTGATGAGTGATTCATCTGACTATTACCACCTCCATAGTTTCCCATTCCTTTTAACACACCATAACCTGCCAATGTTCAACCATTCTTAGTATTCATACTCATAAATAAGGAAAAAGAAGAGGTGAAATGGGGGTGAAAACTCTAATTTGTTCGAGCATTCCCACAAGATCTCGGGAAGATGGTGAAAAGTGTGTCTTTGCTCTTGAGAGAAAATATTACCATTACTAATGTTTAATAAGTCGGCGAAGAACCCAGCAGGAGAGCTGCTATGCCTAGTGAGACCGGAACTACCATTGTTGTTGCCCATCTGCGGCACAGCATCCATTCCAATTGAAGTAGCTGCTGCAGCAGCAGCAGCTCTAAATGAGCTATCCGCACCGGAACTCTTTTGGCTCGCCAAAGGTGGTTTCGAATGGCTCTGATAAACAATTTGTGGTGGTAGGGGATTGTAGTGTCCCTGAGACTGTTGCTGCTGTTGGTGTTGCACAGTCTCTATCTCCTGCTTCACTTCCACCCTAATTTCTCGCTGCACTGCTGAGATTTCAGGTATCTTGTACAGCTTCTCTGCTGATGAGGAGTTATTTTCGCCATCCATTTTTGACATAAACCTTGCGAAAATATTCTCAGTTTCAGGACTTAGTGGCCTAGCATTAGAGAACTCACCCCTTTCTACTACTGCACTGCCACCACCACCGCCACCAATAGAGTTATTTACAGTATCAGTAGCGGCATCAAGAAAGCTCGCGAAGTAGGAACTTGGGGCAGAGCGGAACCTCGTTAGGCTATTCACCTGCTGTTTTTGATGGTGAAACTGCGTTTGCATGTTCTGGAAATGATGCTGATATTGCTGCTGCTCACAATCTGAATCCATCTTTCTTTATCTCTCACTTCTTGACAGTTAATAGCTGAAGCCTTTTGTTGCTTGGGGTTTAGGATCCTGCTCACTGCCCAGTCAACTACTCTGGAAGGAACTGGTGAAACTTGGGAAACAGAGGGAGAGGAAAAGGATACCCAAACTTTGTTGCAGAGGCATATCAAAGTCTAACCTACAAAAATTGTGGCTGTCAACAGAATTCGTAAGCACTTTTGAGCATCAGAATTTTACATGTGAACCTCGAAAAGAAAATGCAAAACAGCAACTACCCCCTTTTCCTCTCCCAACCTGTCTCCCTCTCAACTTCGTTTTCTCTGAGCGGCAGAATATGTCTTGTGCTGATCTTCAATTCTCTCTCTCTTGCTCCTATATTACTTTTTTTTTTGTTGCTGATGAATGATGATGGGAGAGGTTTAGATGCCTGGGACTGGAATGGTCTTGGGGAGAGAATATAGCCTAGTTAAAAACCATTTCTTGTTTTCTATTTTATCTTTGCTCTTCTGTTTCTGTTATCATTTATCAGTATTTTATTTTAGCCAATTAGAACAGGCTGAGTGGCTGAGCCGTAGAAGCCACAATGAAGCTTGGTTGCTTTTGGATTTTCTAGCACCTCTCCATTCACCACAATTACGGAAGTACCCACATAAATTATAGTGGCTGGGCGCCTGGGCTACCTTGTCCTCCCTTATTGATGATGTGATTTTTTGGATTTTTAGTGCGTCAGAGTGATGCTAGTATGAAACTGGCATATGCTAAGAGCATCCAAAATGGGTAAATATTTAAGGTTTATAATGATAAAAACTTGGTTTTTACGGTTTATGAATGATAGTAGAGAGTTTTGTGTTTATCAATTGTAAAACTGAGTTTAATCTACCATAAACCCAAAAAATAGGGCGTCGCACGATAGAGAGAGAGTGGCATACCAAAAAAAATTAAAAGAGAAAGGTGAGCCAACAGTAGGCCTAACTTATAAACCTTATTTGAGGTTTATGAAATTGAAGTTAAGTTTATGAGTTTGAGATTTTTGAAAAAGTCAAAAAGGCCGAGTGTAAGATAAATTACCCACATTTAAACCTCAAAATGAGTTTTCCATTGGTGATGCTCTAAGAGTGTAGACACTATCCCTTTTTAAAAATTTTAAACCAACAAACCTCAACTCCACTGTCATAAACTTCGTCGGTCCCTTCTCTTCTACAATGGTCCTATTTGTTTGGTTTATAGTCATGTTTATGGGTTTAATATCATAATACCCTTCACTAGAGTACATAAATGTCAAACCCCTTGATTTTGTGAGTATAAACCCTCAATTGTGGGCGCTCTAAGAAGGATCGAGTTTCTTTGCTTTATATTTCCTTTGAGTGGGCTTAATATTCTTACATTTATTAATAAGGAGTCGTTATGGGCAATCATAATCGTAGCGGACGAATTCGAGGACTCATCAATGATATTAGGGAAATGTTAAAAGGTTTCCAACAATGAACGGTAGAGCACGTTTTGCTAGAGGGTAATAGAGCCGCAGTCTAATATCGAAACCAGTTTTTTGGGATACATCTTGGTCGATTGATTTAGATAGAATCTTGTACGACGATAAGATTTTAGGGGACAAATAAAAAATTTGAACTAGAGACCTAATATCTACATGGATTGAAAAAGTCATTACTTTTACGACAAGACATAATCCACCCAACATCCTTACATGAGGAATTTTTTTTTTTTTGGGTGACAACATGAGGAAGTAATTTAAAAGGCATGGTAAAGAAATGTTTAGGGCTTACCCTAATAAGAGAAATGTGCAGTGACAATTATATCCTTTGTTGGACCATTATGTTTTGGCTAAGAGAAAAGTAGTTGTTTTTTTCTTGTCTAATCATACCCCACAAAGATTTATGCCTTGTAAAGTTGCAAGGTTAGGAGAGAAAGGGGCCATGGCTTGTTAATCCTCTTTTTTTTTTCTTGGGATGTGCTTGTTAGTGTCAATTCGTGTGGTCTTTCGTGGTATTGGCCAAGTAGAATGAAAAACTAGGAGGTTGGAGTAAGGCCTCGTTCTCTTTACGTAGTGTTTACATTTAGAATCTCGTTTAGGCTTCTTTTTACATTTCACGACAATTTAATAATGCAGTCATTAGCATGGCCCTTGTCCTAACTCTATAAACTGTAAGCTGATGTGTTTAAGGTTGATTATTTCAAAGCGAGTAGATGTCCATGTCCTTAAGCGAAAAGATGTACACAGTACAACCTTCCCTCCATATCTTGTTAACTTTCGATCACCAATACATTACAATGAACAAGGCAAAGTGATGCGCTATGATTGGAATTGAGGAAAAGGAGAAAACATGTTTTTTTTAGATACTGAAAGCTTCTTCAGTATAATTTGTTTGAGTTTTGACAAAGCCTATTTATCTAGTCATCACTGTCAGACATGATGGTTGACGTATACAGTTTTTTAGTATTAGCGTGTACACCATTCACTCTCGATCTTTACTACTCGTATTTAAGTTTCTATGTACTCCGTAGGACAAGTACGTAGTTGTCTGCTTAGGTTATATATGCTCGCTTAGCTTGTTATATACGGAGTATTTCACATATTGAAAATGTCCCGACTAACAGCAACTGAATGTTCCTGGGGTGGCTGAATACTATCCACAGGACCCTTGGCGTTGACTCTAAGTGAGCTATGTAGTTCACAACGTTTGCTACTCAACTTGTTCCAAAGCTACAAAATAAAAATAAAAATAAAAATAAAAATACAGTTTTCGTTTGTGTAGTTCCATAACAACTTCAATGTCATCCGTTAAATAGATTCCTCGTGATGTAACGGGTTTGGCTACTCTATGATTAGACTGAGTATATAATTAGACTGAGCTGTGAAGTGAGCTCCATATAACGGGTTTGGCTGCTCCATAATTGGACTGAAATTACGGGTTTGGCTGCTCCATATTTAGACACGTATATATGGAAATTGATATTTCTTTCGCTGCCATGGCATATAATAGTGGCAGATAACAACAATATATAATCTACTGTGTTTCTTTGCCCTGCATTTCTGGAGCCCTGGAGGTGTCATGCGCTGGTTAGCTACAATGGCAAAGGGGTTTCAATAGAAACTATAGTTCAAATACATGATTATCTAATTGTTTTTTGAGGACTATGCATGAATTATGATATTCAATTATTCATGATTTGCATTTGATATTGCTTACTAATGAATTATCTGAATCTGTCTTTTTCTGGACTCTTATACCTAATAAATTAACGTTAAGTGACCTTTGTACTAGCCATTAAGGAGAAAGCTTTGGATAATATATCTGTAAGCAGCTATTAATTAGATGTCAGATAACAGACGGGTGGTATTTTCTTCAATACAGTACTACGTATTGCTGGCAAAGATGGCAATAGCTGATTCGACCTTTAAAGTCAACTAACCTGTCCAAGTTATTCTGACCTTTTCGATTGTTTTAAAAATATATTTCTTGAATTCTGCTTCTTTTCTCTGTTGCACTTGGCAGAATCAACTTTGACAAAGGACTAAACAGTTAAACACCAAGTGAAAATAGTTAAGATTTTAGTGAAAGTTAGTAGTGTTTGTCAGTTTGTGTGCTTCTAGAGTCAGGCTAGATTACACCTCTGTGCCATCTAGATAGGTTCGGCAATTTCCTCTTTTTGTGGTCTGTTCCGTTGAGTAGTTGCTTTAATTTGCTCAAGGAATGACTCCTCTTTGGACAGATGTATTGGCCTTTTTCAATGCAGTAACGTTGGTGTAATTGTCGCTCTGGGATAAATTGCCACCTAATTGTTGCTGATCTTTTTTGTTCACGTTCACACCTGCAGAATGCAGATGTTATGTTAGATTCACCCGAATTTCAAACATTAATTTCGATAGAATGTTAAATTATTAGTGATGCTGACACATATTTTAGAAAATGCTTTATATTAATATGGTCCTAGTACAATCTAGCGAGCATGTGTGAGTCAGTGAAGGACGACAATCAATCAATAATTGATCCGGCATCTTTTGCTCCTTAACTAGTTTATTAGGCACGCAGTTGACCACCAACAGTAGCCATTAGCAGTCCTGGAGAATAGATGTGACATTGATTAGATTATATTATCTTAGTGCTTTAGCTTGGCTTATACTTTAAACCAATTAATATTCTAATTGATTGATATAGGTCAGGAACGTCCGTGTCCCCAGTCAATAAGCTACAAGCTTCTATCATGAACGAGCAGGTATGAGAAAGGTATTGTTGTTTTTCTAAATCCAGTTTGTATGTACAATTGTGAACCTTTTGAAGAGTGATGCCTTTTGCCGCATGCAGTGTGGGTGTCTGTGTATTTTCTCCTGATTGTCTAAAACAAAAGCTGTTGGTTTAATATTAATCCACATTTAATCTAACATCACTTCTATAATTGGTGAAACAAGAAGGATGAGAACAGAATTCAGAACATGTATAATCAGTAGCTCTATTCATCTAAGCTTTTCAACTTTTGTTTAGTTTTATTTATGTTAAGTAGACTGCTTTAGTTCATTTTCGTTCCATTCTAGTTTGATGCCCTTCAAATTTTCGATTAGATTCGTTTTTGTTTTCGCTTTACTTTAGACAGTTTAGTGCTTTTCAATTCAACAACTTTTGCCATTTGTGAACATAGGCTAGCTAGGAGCCTAGGACTGGAATTGTGATTGATACACAGTTTGCCTGGGTTCTAAATAGGCAGAATTCACAAGACAGAAGAGAGAAAGGGGAAAAAAAAGAGAAGCAGTTTCAATGAATAGGTAATAGGGAGTAAACAGCTCAGGATGCTAACATTAATTAGTAAATTGTAGCAAAGGCTGGCCCTTCAAGAGACAGTTTGGTGTCCGCTGCTTTAGTTGTGTGCTTATATGCTACTACGTATGATCAAACAACCGCATGTCGGATGCGCCTAGGCTTTAGGCTCGCTAAGATTAGTCTTCGGTGCACCTAGGCTAAAAGATTAAGCAATGTCCCGAAGAGGCGACTATGTGCTAAAGCCTAAAGGTGTCACCATTCTAGTGACTTTTCTATTTTATGATTTATCGCACGGGCAGTAGCGAAATTAAAATAAACATAAACTCACCCCACTGTCAAAACTCGAAAGGCTCGTGTCCGTTATCTATAATCACTTGCAAGTGTTACAGCTTAGAGGGATGTGGGTCTCAACTCTTAGCAAGCACAAAAAGTCATTTAACTTCTTCAATCTATTCCATGACCAATATTTGGCCTTAATAATTTACATGTACATTTTCCTTCTGAAAGCCATTATAATTTTTTTTTTTTGAGGGCAAAAGCCATTATAAATTGTGGTGTACTATATTTCTTGTTAGAGATGGCAATGGGGCTTTGGGTCCTTTTGGACGGAAATTCCTCTTTCACTTGACACGTTTCATTACCATCCCTAATTTTCTCTCCCTCTTCTAGATAAATAAGTCTATATGATGCCCGACCATCTTAAATTAATAGTTTGCTATTTCTTCTTCGGTTCATTGGGTATATACAAGTTTTTGTGTAAAACAGATGGGTGGCAATGTGGCATGGATGTTTAGAACCTTTTACATGTGCTGTTCTTAGTATTTTTTTATCACCCTACATGTAAACTGATTTATCATCCATCCCAAATATGAAAAAGGCAGAAGCAATTGGAATATAACCCTATAGCTTTTGCGAGCGAATTGGTGGGTTCCAGCTGCCATATCGCCCTTATACTATCTTAATCACCCAACTTAAGCAATCTTTTGTAATTAACTAATGAGTGGAGTTCATGATAGAAAGCAGTGCCTTTATTCACATCAGCAAATGTGGAAAATTAGATTTGGTTAGTGTGTGGAGTACAAATATAACTTTTAGGTCCTATCACACGCACTAATCAAGTTAGGGACAAAGTACAGAAAAGCGATAAAATTGATAGGTCATATTAAGCATCCCTACTTTAGACCCTTTTTGCTACCACAATGATCTCTCTAAATAATCTTGCACTGTAGAGGATTCAGATGACAGCTGAATATTTGTGTTCTCCCAAGTTCTCTTTTTAAATCTATTAATTAATGGGAATACGTTGAAGGAACTTGATCTTAATCATCGAGGTACCAAGATGGAAGAAATAGTGAAAATTTAGTACTTACACAGTTACACTTGTACGGTTATATACCCACACCTTTTTGAATTTACATACTTAATTCATCATAGTCTTGTAATGTTCTTATTTAATCAGCTATAGATGTTCTATGATCTTGTTTTGTGATCCCAGCATAATTCTAGTAGGGGTCATTACGATGTATATACTATACACCCGGTGTATATAAGGTAAACTGATTTATGATCTGTTGTGCTCGAGTGTTCTCGACTTTTAGATGGCCAGTAATATTGGGTGGGCAACTGGGCATCCCCTCCTTTGGTGAATATGAACCCACTCCTGCGGATCACTTGCGATGTGATTCCTCCACACTCGCCGAATTTTGGGACAAACTTGTGAATGTACTGTACCATATAGTGGAGGGTTACATCGCAGAAGATCTCCTCTCATTTCTTGTGCAGTTGTGATGTTCTTTTTTCATTACCCAACGCACTCTTTTCTTGTTCCTGATTCTACCTATCTCATCTTTAGCAGAGAGTAGTGAAAGTATCCGCTCGTTCGGCCCCCCTCTTCCACTCTTGAGTCTTGACATACTCCTGCAAAGTTATAGGAAGTCAATACTTCAATATATCAATTGATCAATCTCGAAAACAACCTCTCTGTTTTTTTAAATAGGGGCAAGGTTGCGTACATCCTAACTCCGAGCATTTGTTGTTGTATCTGTCATTCGATACCTAAGTACTTTGTTTTTGTTTTGTTTTTTTGTGTCTCGACTCATGATACCTAAGCTTTGTATGAGTATACTCAAGCTCGCACTACTTGTAGTTAATAGTACTTACCTTTGTACTACGGAGTAGCAACTTAGCAAGCAGCAACTATGTCAAACATCCAAATAATGGTATTGGGCTATTGGCTCTCATATATGTGGCCTCTTCTTTGATGCCTACGGGTCTGGTTGCCAGGCCCAACCACCGCTTTCCAGTGGGCCCACAATAGTGATTGTTTGTTTTAGAAGACTAAGCCCACTGTTGGGGCCATATTAAGTACTCATGGTGTAAGAGCTCCGTTACAAAAGGAAGAAGCCCAAAAGTCCAGTTCCAGTGCCATATTTTCATCGTCCCTAGTTCCGGGAGCATTTCTTTTTTGAGAGCCATTATAAGTCATGTTTAACCCCTTAGTAGATATTATAAAAAAAAGTGACACATAAACTTTTTTTAATTTTAAACTATAATAATACTTTCTACTTTATAAATTAACGTAAAAAAAATACCTTCAATTTGAAGAACTTCAATCTTGTGCACATATCCTATAAGATCAACCTAATTGGCACAACTCCCTAACATGCCACGTAAGCTTATAACCCAATTACAACTTTTGTTTATCTTTAAAATTATTGATAAAATTCCCTTACGGTTCTCATAAATTTATGCACATTTATATTTATTTAGGTTATTCAACAAATTAACAAAAAACATATTAGCTTGAAAATATAAAATAATACTAATTAAATTGAACTAATCAAAACCTCCAAGCATTTATTAGCAAATTAAAGTTAGTAGAGTATATATATGAACGGTATGAATATACCTCTATTTACAACTTTGGTAAAGTTTTAACAAAATTAATGGGGAAAGTTACATTATAACTCTCTGGAAAGTCTCTTACAAGTTACAACTTATCAATGAGATTGCCATAATGCGAAGAGTTTCAATCTTAACCACATACCTCAGTGAGTATTATTTTTCTGTTAATATGTTTAGTAAGCATAGTTCTTTGAAGGACTATGACTATTTATAATTTTCTTTTATGCAATCGTAATTTAATACTGTACCTTGTCTGCCCATTTGGCTTTGTACACCATTCAGCACACATTCACGAAACAATATAAAATATTTTGTCACCTCCTGCTAATGTTTCTCGCATCATTTGATTCCCAAACTTCGGTGACAATATTTTGGTACAGTATGTGCTACCAGTCAATGCCGGATCTTGCTCAAAATCTTAGGTACACCATCACGGCGTCACGAAGTAGTATTTCAACTGTCTTTGCTGATCAACCTTCCTCTTCCATTCGAACTTAGATCCCCGTACTCTCTCTATCTCTTTTGAAATGCAGTAAACAATAGATCCTCATGATTCACGCATTCTTAGGAGACAAATCATAGTAGGTCCCAATAATCCAGGAATAATTTGTGCTAATTACATGTGAATGCTACATTATTTGACACTAGTGCTAGGTTTTGCCCAAGTACGCCATGTGGGTTGGCTATAAGCAAATAAGCTTTGATTTACAATGTGGTGAACATTCCCCTTTTTTTTAATGTTAGTGTCAAATAACATGCATGTTAATTGATATTATGTCAATTGTCAAGGAAGGTTTTCCCAAGCAGGATGCAGGTATACAATAAATAAAATAAATATAGTGTTGACTGCTTTGTGCATGAACATAAGCCGGAATTGAGAGTTGTGCACATTACTGAGAGCACAAATATGAATTTTCCATTTCACCTCACTATGACTGACGGACAGTTATATGGTCCCGTATAGTAGTTCATAACTTCGTCTCGATCAGGAGTAATAACCATTAGTTCGTCTCAGGAGTAACAAATTAACTATGTGAATCTTAATTTAGTTCTTCTATGACCACTTCGATCAATCTTCGCACGTTTAAAATTTAAACGTAGGCACGAGGTGACGAGGAAGATCGACCACTCACCATCTCGTTAAAAAACTAGTCAATTAAGCTTGTTAATACAATTCACCCCATTAAATGGAGATTTACACTCGATTGTTATTATTGTATGTTTTCGCTAATTGCTTCTCCTACTGCTAACTTCCTAAGTTCCGAATAGGTCCAATTTTAGTATTCTACTCCACAAAATTAAAACTCTGTTCGGGATCATTGTGAGTTTTCTGTTTTTGGTTTCCAAAAATTTTAAACTTGATGATAATAATGTTATTTTTAAAGGTAAAACATTTGACATGGTACATCCACTTATGATTTTCAAAACTGACAATAGAAATTTGAAAACCACTTTTTATGGTTTTCAAAAACTGGTTTTTAGTTTCGAAAAAAACTAAAAACTGGCAATTCACAATGATCCCAAACAGCACCTAAGCTTTTGACTCCCGAAGTCCTGGGAGCTTGATGCCTGTCGTGTGACGTCCATACAGAAAACTAGAAGTAGAGCCAACTACCAACCGTTAGTTGCTTACTTGCTTGGCTGAACAAATGCATTTGATAGACTTGGATAATCACAGTCCGCACAACCTAATGAATTACCAATTTACCACAATTTAACCACTCAGGAATTTCCTAGTGTCATTCCTAGTGCGGCTAGCCTGTGGTAAATGTCCTACAGGAGTTAATATGGCAGACCCTAACATTCTGCAAAGTGATCAGACACCATGACCCAAACTCTGGACCTAACATTAAACAACACTCACATGGCCCTTGGACACCTCTGCCCTCGACGCCTTCTTCGTTACTTCTCCCCTTAACTCAATTATTCTTTTATCAATCACTCCGGCACCCAAAGTGAATACAGTACTATTCTCGTTTTTCTCATCAAAACCCTGATTATTTGATATGATCCTTAGCTTGTCTTATCCACACCTGTCATTCAAGAGGACAAAATTGTCATACACTATCACCCTTAACCTCATATAAATAAGCACAGCACCTCACCGCACCTTAGCCATACCCACAATATCATCATTTCCTTAGCTCAACCTTTACTTTAAGAACACATTTCAAAGTCATTTGATACTCTACACAAACGAAACATCTAGGGGAAAAAAACAGAAAAGAAAAGAGGGAAAAAAGAGCAATGGGCGTAGGATCCTGCATTTTGGTCATCCTACTGGCCGTTTCTACGTTAGTTAATGCATGCCCGCCATCAGACCTGCAAGCTCTTTTAGCTATCAAGGCAAACCTACACGAACCGCATTTGGGCTTATTCAATTCTTGGACCGGCCGAGACTGCTGCCATGGGTGGTACGGGATTTTGTGTGACCCGCGGACGCACCGGGTTGCTGATATTAATCTTCGTGGCGAGTCTGAGGACCCAATTTTCGAAAAGGCTCATCGAACCGGGTTTATGACCGGTTCGATTTCTCCAGCTATTTGCAAGCTAGAGAGGCTTAGTAGCCTCACTATTGCTGATTGGAAGGGTATTTCCGGTGGTATTCCTGAGTGCATTGAATCGCTTCCTATGCTTCGGGTGCTCGACCTTGTGGGTAACCAGTTCACGGGCCGGATTCCACCTCGTATCGGTCGGTTGAAGGACCTTACGGTTGTTAACCTAGCATATAACAACCTTACCGGTCCAATTCCTCGGTCCATTGTCAACTTAGGCCGGTTGATGCATTTGGACCTAAGAAACAACAAGCTCTCAGGGGAATTACCAAGTGAATTGGGCCGGCTCAAGATGTTGAGCCGGGCTTTGCTTAGTGGGAACCAGCTTAGCGGCCCATTCCCTATCTCAATGTCCAATGTCTACCGGCTTTCCGATTTGGATCTCTCCTTGAACCGGATATCGGGCCAAATACCCGACATATTCGAAAAGATGCCGGTTTTGGCTACACTAAATCTAGATGGTAACCTGATTACGGGTCATATCCCAACTAGTTTGTTAACCTCGGGTGTTAGTATATTAAACTTGAGCCGGAACGCCTTGGAGGGTGTGATACCCGACGTTTTTGGGCCAAGGTCGTATTTTACAGCGTTGGACCTGTCCCATAACCGTCTCCACGGCCCAATACCCAAGTCCATTTCCTCAGCCTCCTTCATTGGGCACTTGGACTTGAGCCATAACCTGCTCTGTGGGCCCATTCCAGTTGGGTCACCCTTTGATCACCTTGAAGCTTCTTCATTTTCCTACAATTCTTGCCTTTGTGGCAAGCCACTTGGTAATAGATGTTAAAATTACTCTTTAATTATCTGTCTCTCGGTCTATACAAGTTTGCAAATATAGCCTTGAATTATTATGTAGGCATCATGTATTGTTGTAACTCGCAATGTAGCACAATGTTCATCTCACAATTATAGCATTAGTCAATTATTTTTCTTCGCCATTATCTTATTTGCTTTCAATAATGACGTTGGGTTCCTTTGCAAGGGAGGTCTTCATGGGAACCTGCGAGATTGATTATGATATATTGATATGTTATTGAGTACAAGATCTTGAGCACGGCCGACGAGTTATTATTGGCTGTTGCGGTAGAAATGTGATATACACTACCTGTAGTTAATGCATTATGGAGACATCAGACATGCCAGCTGAAATGCACATGCATGGTAATATGGCGGTGGATCGTGTTGTCAATTTGACTTTAAACCTCACTTTGGTAGGGGTAAAATACATTTGAATATCACCAGTTATATGTAGCATCCTTGCATCGAAAATCATAGCTTATCTCTATATCATTTAGAAAAAATTCTAGCCTACAGTGAGTATGGAAAGGAGAGAATCGATTTGAGGTCATTGAAGAAACCTGGTGCAAGTCCGTTTTCACTGATAACTAGTAAAACCAATGAGCTCTCGCTTTGGCTTTTTTGTGATTTTGTTGTTTTCTTTGTAGATTATAGATGATGCACTCTTTGCCAAAAAAAGAAGAGGAGAAAAGATAATGATCAAGCCCCTGCATATACTCTGCTTCTAGCCTTTTGAGTTCAATTTAAAAATACCCCATGTCCCCTATCCCTCCCAATGCTATTGGCCCAATGGCCCTAGTATATGAAGACAGAAAATAGACCCTAGAACTGATTTCATAGCGCTAAATTACCCTCCTCCTATATGGAAGCTAAAGGAAAAGGGCTTGTCCACAATCTTCACCTCCGTGACACTTGGCAGATAGCTGAACAAATAGGGATAGTCAAATACAGTAGAATGTGTGATCGTCAAATGGACATGAAGTTCAACCTCCCTCTTAAAATCCATTAACAGCAAGTAAAACCACTTCCAGAGCTGCTCTTCATCATCTAGTCAGATCAAACCTAAATT
This sequence comes from Pharnaceum exiguum, assembly GCA_900322385.1. Lineage (NCBI taxonomy): Eukaryota > Viridiplantae > Streptophyta > Magnoliopsida > Caryophyllales > Molluginaceae > Pharnaceum > Pharnaceum exiguum. The sequence goes on along the minus strand of ONZK01001578.1, from coordinate 17,823 downwards.
CCTTCCTAGCACTGTGTAACCAACTAGCACAGTGACACCTGCTTCACTTCTGCTGAAAAGGAAGTACAGTAGTTTATTTCTGGCATGTGGTTTCTGTCAATTATCAATTGCATTTGTGGGTTTGACACTAGATGTTTCTACTTTGTTGTATAACCACATAAATAGGAGGTGTTCATGTGAGAAAGGTCCACGTCCTGGCAAATGGATTGGTACTTGGTAGGGAATGCCATTATGCCACATTATTGTGTAGTGACACTGCCGCATTGATAGGATAATAGGCTTGTGTTCTTCACTACTTCTTCTTGTACTAAAACTAATTAATGTGCACAAAAACACATGCATTGTTTCATGTAGGCTATTTAGCTTGCCTAATCACATTCTTGGATGAGAAATCTATTCTGATAGTCGTGAATCGTGATAGCTAGACTGCTACCATGTTTAAGTACTATAGTCGGTGCATCATGATATTGGTCACTATTTCATCATTATTAGTCACCTGTTCACCAAAGAATTGGAGTATAATGTTATTGTTTTTTTTTTTGTAGGAGGTATATATGGTTTACATATCGTTGAGCAGGAGTTAACCAATTTTATATATACAGTACATAACAGCAATATAGCCAACTTTTGTATTTGGTCTAACCAAGACTAATTACTATTATATGCAGTTCATCCGCAGAATAATTGTAACATTTTAAAGAGAATTGCCAGCGCCCAGCAACCCAACACGTAGCTGGTATCATCTCCAAAACAATAACTGAAGAGAAAGGACGGAATGATGTTGATATGTGACATCAAAGACTTGCTTTCGGTAAGCTTTTCAATCACTTATATTTGGGTCTTTACTTTTGGAGATGGGGCATGCGGCATGCCCATTCTTCCTATACATGCACCATAATGTGGCCAAATTGATATCTATGATCTGCATGCATTGAACTCATTTGACTGACTAGAACATTTAAAACTGTGCATCTCAATCTGTATTATTTTACACCTTGTCGCCACATTGAATCAAAAACGGGATAAGAGGGAACAAACACTGCTGATATATACGGAGTAATTTCATTAGTCTTTGAAATCCGCTCAATACCCCAACTAGCAGAGTAGCAAGTCAGCAACCAGAGGTCTGTGTAGATGGATTTAAGTAGTCAGGATCACTCTATGCAATGGATGTGCAATTCACTATTTCTGAAAAGTTGCTTACTTTAATTTGCACCAAAAATGCTACACTAATTTTCATGAGTAATTTTTGTTTTTGGTATAACTTCTGGTGAGTAATTATGATGTATAAGTAAAGAAATTAACATCTGAGCTTCAGGCAAACAGATTGATTTACAGAAGCTTATAACAGAAAGAAGTAAGAAAATTAGGCAGAATTACAAGCTTTTTCATTCACCACTAAAACTAGTTGTTTATATGTACTTTAACTAACATACAATGTTGAAGTAAACGTTGTAATACTCATTAGCAAAGCTAAATATGGGCTCCAGAACATAACTCCTATCCATGCCTTTTGCAACAAAGCTTACTGAGTTTAGTTGCTTGAGCCCCTTGCTCAAAGTGAGGCTGACACTGTCATTAAACCCGGCATCTGCTCTTGTGTCCTTGCATCTGAGTGTCACATTTGATTCAACATTATGTATGAAGCAACCTGGTTGCGAAACCGATTCTAAGGAAACAGTCCCATTCTTCCCATTCAACCCATTAATCATCTTAAACACATTATTGGTGCTATTATTTCCTCCGCGACTCAAAATAATTCTGCCATCTTTTCCCTGATGGGATATTACCATACCGGGCAAATCTACTGGTTCTAACATAATTGATTCACCGACAAAGCCACTTGATATGGCAAGGTCATTTTGGTGTTTCAGCCGTCCCAACTTCTCGTTCAGGATGACCCTAAATGTGGCATGGACAAATGAATTGTTGTAGGCTAGATGATGTGGTTCCATAACTAGGAAGGACTTGTCCTTAGTTGAGAGGTAACCAACTGATGAATTTTTGCTCCCCTGTTGTCTAGTGAGTGAAATTAGCTGGGAGTTGTAGCTTTTCGGTATCGGAGTTATCCATTCGGAGAGTGATTGGACTCCTCCAGTCTTGATGTTGAAGTCACCATCTGATAATCCCGCTAGCAAGTATGGTCCATAAAGTATAGCTTGGAGACTGGTAAATTCCGATCGATCATCTAAGCAAAAGAAAAAAAGTTGATGTAGTATTTTGTGTCATCTAAGATAGCGTGACTCCAAAGGGACATGTAATTATAGCTTGAAGAGTGTTCTATACCTTGGATTGTTTCCGTCCGAAGTCCAAAGGGTATCTCTAATGTTATTGTATCTCCTCGAGTCCATTGCTTGGTGACCGAAAGGAAGGAACCTACACACATAATAAGCACATTTTGTAGCATATAACTGCCAAGGTTTTGAGTTGCCTCATGGCGTGACTTTAACTTTTAGGAAATTGATACTAGTCTACTACATACCAGGAAGTGTCATGTTCAACGGCCGTCCATTTAGTGTTGCTTTAGCACCATTGGCAGATGACCAGGACGGTATGCGCAAGTTCAAGGTCGATTTTCGAGCACCCTGCTAGGAGGTAACCATTAATAGTTCATGCTGTTAATGTATCTCGAAGTCTAATTCTGTTTCAAAACGATCATACTTCAATTATTTTGATAATGCACCTTTTTCTTAGAGACTGTAACCGTTACTCTGACGCGTTGATCCCAGGAAACAATATTATTGACTGTCTGCTTTACTGTGATTCCTGCAGTCTGCCAGTTAATTGTACTGGAAATGTACTGGATCACATAGATTCCTGGTGCATCCCCTTCCTCTTCGAAGTAAATTGAATCTCCAAGCTTTGAGAATGATTCAATTCCTACCACAAACTCAAGGTAATATCTAAGCAACATAAACAACTTATTGGAATTAATATTTGAGATAAATTTTCTTTAATTGTACCAGTTCCGTAGCAGCACCAGAAAGAATCAAAGGGAGAACCCCATCCGTGCAGGGATTTTCCCTTCGAAACTCCATGCCCTAGGGGAAGCATATAAATCATTACTCCTGGTTCTGTTCCTCTTAGGATCCCTATGACACCATTTGTTAAGGCACGCTCATAATGATCTGCATACTTTACTTCTTTCATCCAACGGAACATGTTGCGTGAGACCTGAAAATTTCAGATGTGCGAGTCTGAGGCATTTTGTTGCTGCAATGAACAATTTCTGACTAATAACAGGTCAGGCATATGATGCATATTCCAGGGGTTTACTGGTTGAAATGATGATATATGTTAGGAGTGTTAAATTAGAGCATGATAAAAATGTAACCTTTAGCATGTTATAAGTAGTGCAAGATTCCTCTGTCTCCATTGTTAGTTTGTCAGCCAGCCGCATTGGCTCAGCCCTGTAAAGCAGATAACAAGACACTGAAGTAAAACTGATTAACAATATAGGAAATGTATTCTGTACTATAGCAGCAGGCATTGAACAAATCAATTTTGTACACAGGCATATATTTCTTATACAATACCATACCAGCGTTCAGAAACGGATGTTCCTCCAGTTGCAAAGCTGTGAGTAGAGTTGACAATGTCCATAAAATTCGCCGCAATTTCCTGGTGTGGTAAATTTCTAGTACTTATATTAAGTGACATATCAAATTAACTTTGATGTAACCAATTACTAACCTTATACAGTTCAGCCCCTAATAGTTCATATCGCATTTGAGCTCCAACAACTATAGGGATGTGTGTGTTGCTATGAAGACCAGCTATGTTATCTGCCTGGATGATTAGGCAGGATTTTGACAGTAACTGAATGTATATTAAACATACAATGTGTGATGTTGAAGAATTTCTGAAACAATAGTTTGATGTTTACATACCTTCATAGCTAGAATTCCTAGGAAGCACGGCTTATCAAACAGATGTGCTAATTCCAAATGCTTCGGATCATGCTGTGAATCACAAGACAATGGAATGAATATCAGAACTTTCTGTCAGTTACCATGCCTGTTTCAGCCTTGAATTTGCAGCAATAATTTTATCTCTTTAACTTACTGTTAGGCCGTATAGTCGGTATAGAAGATCATTCATGCCACCAAATTCTTCATTAAGCATATTATAGTGTCTTTCAATACCATAGTTATTTATGACATTTTTTACGCGGTTGTAAAAATACTCCACCATCCATGTTAGCATTTTTAGCGCTTGTTTGTTCTTCGCAAATGTGTGTTGATCCAAGAGGCCTGCCATTATCTGATGAAGACAAAAAAGAGCTATCTGAATTAAAACAGATTGTTATTCATAAGAATTCTTCCAGTGAAGCTATTTTTCATAAGATTTTCTCTGATTTATTGTGTACAGTATTACCTTGTGGACAGTGTAGTAAGGAGCCCAAACAGTGGCTAAAGCTTCAACTCTGTCAAAAAATTCAGTAGGAAAGGCAGAAAGATAACCGCTTCCCATTTTGTCTTGGCATTCTTTAAGGGCTGATACCAATGCAGTCATTTTATGCTTGAGAACCTCATTGTGAGTGCTTGCCCACATCATTGCTGATGCACTCAAATAATGCCCTTCAATATCATCAAAAACTCATAAAAACACCCGACTTAGTCATGATGCTTCAATATCCAAATCAAATTAAAGAAAGGCATGGTACGAACCTACAAAATGACCGCGAAGATTGAAGTTTGGTGCCTCCCACCCTCCATAAGGCTTGCCAGGAGTAGCCAAGCCAGAGTTATTCCGAAAGTTATAAGCCAATCCATCGACATCGAGCATGAGCAAGTATTGCAACGTTGCTTGCTGCTTCTTGCCGTGCACCGTAGAGGGGTTTAGTCTTACATTATGCAGAGAAACCTCCTTAAGAAACGGAAGAGCATTTGGGTTCGGGATCTTCATTTGGCTAAGCACTTTTACAGTCATTTGCTTGGAATTCTCAACGAAGAAATTCGTCGAGTTCAATTGATATTGTGAATACATCTCTTGCTTCAATTTCGGTTTTAATGTTTCAAGTAGTGCACGAGTTGTATGAGATTGAAAAGGGCCATAGTTATGATCCGTACACCTCTCGCTAGCATTGACGTGAATTACTACATTACTATCATTTAACTTAAAAAACACCTCCAGGATTACCACCAGTACCATTATTGTTAATGGCTTACACGAGCTGAACTCCATTTTCTTCTATGGTCTTTCCTATTCCCCTCCCTTTTTTTTGGTATTTGATTTATTTGCTGTTCTCCTCCAACTGATCGAGTGATTGATTGGCGTAAAACCTTTGGACTCGTGAACACCTTATATTTATTTTTTCAGGTTAATTTATAACTCATAGCTAGGTTAGTTGTTAATTTGTGACATGTGAAGTGACACTAGCAAGGTTTGTTACTTGGTTCGATCGTCAATGCATGATATGGCATCGTGTAACTGACTAGATAAGAAGCTGATCCTAAGATAAAATGCTGATTGGCTAAAGCACTTCCAATATTGGTAAAAGCGATCATCTACATCATCTTTGATCCAACTGTAGGTAAAAGCAACACAATCAATCACTTTCAAGAGCTACATCAGTTCACAACAAATCCAAACTCGGCCGATATGTTTTATTTACTTGTTAGTTCAATTGTTATATTTAGCTACTCATGCATGTGATTATGTCTATGATTATTGTCAATTCAGTTTAAATTAGTATGGTTTACTTATCTAGTTGAAGAATATATAGGCGATCAAATTGGACATTTGTTCCCCTGCGCATGTGATTTGTTTTGGCCGGTGTAAAAAACAATTCTTTTTCATTAGTATAATATATATATAGCAAAATGAAGTATGCCAGTCTAATCGACCTACTAAATTTAAGTAACCTTTTTATTTTCAAAAAAAAGATCAATAATTGTCGTCGATCAGTATTGATGTAAAGGCGAAAGCTAATTTACAACAATGACACGAAGTGGGGCAATGAAAATATAACACTGATAAAACCTCATAGCCCGTTGCTAGAATTTTGCTTGCTTCATTTTATAAATGTGTCATCACTCACTTAAAAATTGAATTTAGGTTCAAATGATTTTTCATACGTGAGTCAGACAATTTTCTTTTAAAAAGATGGTTGTACGCAACGAGTTGGAAAAAAGTTACTATCGAACTCAAAAGATCACTAATAAAGCTAAATCGAGTTATTATTAATGAATAGAAAAGAGTTGTTAATGACTAACAAAGGGATATTTTTTGGTGCAAATTGGCAAAGGAATATTAGTAAGTTAGTATTAGTGACCATTTTTCAACTTGGTACGTATATGTATATGTTTTAGAAAAATTTGTGTGAACCCATTTCTTATATGAGACTGGGTGATATGGGTCATTATTGTTTAGTCGAAGATTCATTATTGTGTAATCGATAGTTCATTATTGTGTAGGCGATGGTCATTACTACCCAATCTCATATATGAAACGGGTTTATACAATTTTTTGTGTATATGCTTTGGTTTTTACACTCTTTTTGTGTGTCAATGTCGCACAATATTACTATTTTCTATAAACCGGGGCGTGGCATAGTGTTCTTACAGTCCAACATTTTTAGTTTGCTGAATTGTCGTAGTATGTCGAACGTGGAGCCGTGGAGGTTCCTATGAGGTTATTTTTATCCTTGACCGAAAATGTGCAAAGTTCCTGCTAGCTAACCCAGAGTTTTACTGATCAAGTAATGATTCAGTGGCCAAGTGGCATGTGTATTTTCTTATGCTAATTGACCTAGCTACAACGTTAAATCTGCACTTGTAAGTCACATGATCCGTCGTGTACTCGTGTAGAACATGTGAATGCTATGTGATTTTTGCCCGAAGTAAAAGCCCTGGAGGTCGAAATATGAAACTCTCAGTCGAGTAGTGTGCACTAGTGCGTTACGCTTGCTCATTTGAACTCTCTTAAATCTCTTTTTTGAAGCGAACAGGTGACCTACTGAACATAATTAACATACACTGATACACGACAATTTTAGTGTCTTGTATTATAGATTACACCAATGGACTGGAATTCTAATATCGTAGCCCAAGAAACAACATGAGTTTATATGACTATTTGACAACCTCAAGCCCAAGCTTCAACTTCTGCATGGGTTGGATCAAAGCTCTAAACCATTACCTAACGTTCTCCACAATCTCACCAGCCTACTTGCTTGTTGCCACTGACCAACATTTCAGTGCCCAGTCTTCAGTACAATCACCTTGTACATTACTAAAATCACACGCACAATAGAAAGTACAACAAGACAGATGAATGAAAGAACAAAACCAAATTACACATTAATCACATTCATACTCAAACATTTCGATCAAACTCAAAAATTACACACAAAAGCAACAAATTAGAGAAATGGATTCCATACTTGATATTATCTGGAGCTAGTGGTGTTACTACCTGATCAAATCAACATGATCTCAAAAAGCAAAACAAGAATAAGTGGAATTTCGAATCCTAATGAGTAATGACTAATCATGTACAAAGAGTACACATCTTTTAACTGGTGATATTGAAATATACATTATAAGATTCATCTCTAAATCCCAACAATGGTTCAAGAATATAGCTCCTTCTCGACCCATTTGCAATAAAGCTGATTGGATGATATTTCTTCAAACCATCATTCCAAGTGAAGCTGGCTTTATCTTTGAGTTTATCATCTAGGGAGCTCGAATCACATGTTACCTTCACATCTACACCAGATCTATATACAAAGCAATCATCTTTGGTTTTCAGGGAAATCATTCCATCCTCTCCATTTAACCCCTTGACAACAAGAAACTCCGAAGATACCTTTTGCTTTTCGCGGTCTATGACAACGAGCCCTTGGTTTTCCCCTTGCGAAGCAATTACCATTCCAGGCAGATCAAAAGGTTCCAGCATAACTGATTTGCCAACGATGTCGTCCTTAGCTGACGATTTTATTGAAGAAGAATCCTTGGAAATGATCCTGAAAGTTGCATGGACATAGGAGTCATTTCCTGCTTGGAGAGATCCTTGCATAGTGATTACATGGTTTTGGTTGGAGATGAAGAACTTCATGTCCTTAATATCTTGGGAGAAAGAGACCAAGTGAGAGTTGTACTCATCTGGGATTGGTGATATCCAATCTGAAGCAGAACTAATTGATTCAGTTTGGATGTCATAGTCCCCTTTAGATAAACCGGCGAGCAAGTAAGGCCCGTACAATATTGCATGCAGGGAGGTAAATTCAGGGCGATCATCTGAAATGCCAATTACAAAATACAAAAAAGATTACTTTGCATTGCTTTGAAGTTAGACATATAAGATGTATCAATGAAAAAACTTCAGCAAGTATTACCCTGAATAACCTCAGTTCTAAGGCCTAGCGGAAACTCCAGAGCGATCTGATCACCATCCTTCCAGCTCCTAGATATTGACATAAAACTTCCTGGCCAAAAGAGCAGCAAAAATTAGCTCACTAGATATGCCGGGACAGGTGATTAGTACTGACAAAGATGTGGCCACCCATGAGAAATGCAAACCTGGACTTGGTAAAGACAAAGGTTCCCCATTTAGTGAAGCTACTAAACCATCTGAAGATGTCCACGACGGTATCCGCAAGTTCAGAGTAGCTTTTGAGGAACCCTGAATCAGATAAACCAATTCAGAAACCCTGATAAAACCAACTGTCTAATAGAGTGGTAATTGTCGTACAAATCTCTCGATCTGCAATTCAGAGTTGTAGTACACTAGTACCTCATTTGATGAAACTCTTAGTCTAACTTTCAGCAGTTGATCCCAGGAAACTACTTCATCCACATCCTGAGTTAGTGACATCTGTCCAGAAGTCCAATTGAGTGAGCTAGATATGTACTGAATCACGTACAGCCCAGGTACAGCTCCCAATTCATCAAAGTATATGGAATCCCCTAACTTTGAGAATGACTCAATTCCTTCAAAGAAAGGGTGCAAATCAAAATGAGTCAATTATCCTTGAAAGCAAGGAAAGGAGCCTAAGCAATCAGTCGGAAGCGGAAGACTCGCTTAGGCCAGACCTGTTCCATAGCAACACCAGAAAGAATTGAACTGACTTCCCCAGCTATGATAGCTTCTTCCCTTTGAAGCACCATGACCTAAAGGAAGCATGTAAATCATGATGCCTGGTTCCGTTCCACGTTGTATGCTTAGCACGCCATTTGTGAGAGCACGCTCATAATAATCTGCATAAGTCATTTCTTTTGTCCACCTGAACAGGTTACGGGAAACCTAATAGATGACTGTCAGGAACCAACCCATTGAAGGAAGTGACTGGGGCAAAATACGACTAAGACCTCAAATTATAATAGCCAGAGTCCAGAAGAGTCAAACCTTTAACATATTGTAAGTTGTACAAGATTCTTCATCCTCAGTATGTAGGTTGTCACCTAACCTCTTTGGATCGGACCTGTCCAATAAGGTCAATTTGATTCTTAATGGGGTCTCAGCATTCATGATTTGACATGGTACAAATAACAGAAATGTACGAGTAAGGCAATAACACAATAATCATATTGGTTCTTGACTTCTTGATATATAGGACCTCAGCATGCACGATTGGACATGTATACAAATAACAGAGCTGTAAGAGTAATGTTTAATGATGTACCAGAACTCAGAAACAGAAGTCCCCCCAGTTGCAAAGCTATGAGTTGAGTTCACTACATCCATGAAAAACATCCCTATTTCCTGCCCAATCACAATTAGATTAGAGAAGAATAATCTCAAATAGTTTTGATGCAATTTATTTAACCGGAGATAAAAGTTATTCCGTCAAAGGTTGATACTTACCTTATAGAGTTCATCACCGGTTATTTCATATCGCATTTGAGCACCAATAACAATTGGAATGTGGGTATTTGCATGAAAACCAGATATATCATCAGCCTTCAGGAAAGCAACCATCATCAGTGATAAATCTAAATTCTCTTAACATTCCTTCACAAAGATTCAAAAAGAGTGATCCAGAATTAATTGGATTACTTTGAAAAAATGGAGATGTGAAGATGATGTTTACAAAATGACGACATGGCAGGTCATACTCACCTTCATCGCTAGAATTCCTAGAAAACATGGCTTGTCAAAAAGATGAGCCAACAACAAGTGCTTATGATCACGCTGCGATCAATTAGAAGACACCAATCAAATCCAATATATTAGATTTTGGTGAGCGATATTAGCAGTCACGAATCTGCTTATAAACAAACAATATCTCAGCACATGAGTTACTTCTCTCAAGACTTCCGCAAGTACCTACGCATCTGACTCACATAAACTATTTCAAATGTCACAGCAGTGTTATACTGTGATCCATATCCAGAGTCATTACTCATATAATATCTAATAACGCCATGGTCTTCTTATCATAGAAACTTTGTCTGACAAAGTGTTTATAGGTCACTAATTCCAAACTAATCAAAGACATGAAGCTTAAAGAGTTTATAGTGATGGCTAGTTGCTTCTGTCCGAAACCATAGATAATCAGTTTCTTCTCAGTCACAGTCAAGATTTGAATTCACCACTTCTTGTCTTGACCTTTTTTTTCTTCCGAAAAGGTAGTTAATTACAGAGTAGCTATTAATTTCTAAGTATTCTCACAGAAATCCTAGAGACCTCTTTCAGTAAAATGTTCACCAATCAGTACAGAAAAAGGAACAGTAGGGAAGGAGAATGGACATAAACCCACCGTGACGCTGTACAACTGGTAAAGGACATCGTTCATGCCACCGGTTTCTTCATTTAGCGACAAATAATGTCGTTCTATGCTGTACTTTGTTATCACATTCTGAACACGCCTGTAAAAATAGTCTGCCATCCGCGTGACCATCGCAAGAGCTTGATCGTTACCAGCAAGTTTGTACTGATCCAGTAGTCCTTGCATAATCTGCCAACATAAATACATATGGAATTACAGTATGAGAAACACAGGATTAATGAAAGTGACTCTGGATTAAACAAATCCAGGAAGATAGTTCCACAGCCCTTACCTTATGGATAGTGTAATAAGGTGCCCATACAGGATTTACAGCTTCAAATCGATCAAACAACTCAGATGGAAATGCAGAGAGGTATCCTGTTCCCAATTTGTCCTGGCACTCTTTGAGAGCAGATACTAATGCAGTCATCTTATCATTAAGAGTCTCATTGTGAGTACTCGCCCACATTTGCGCCGTTGCACTCAAGTAATGCCCTTCATATATCACAACATCCTCATGTCACACAAATTCAGAATTCCCTCATCATACATATGGTCTGTTTTAAATGTTCAAGGAAAAAAAATATGAAATAACAAATAGCAATTCTACATGAACACATATCCCTGCTGGTCTAGCATCATTATGCGTTGATGAGAACATTAAAACACCGATTTAAGCCAGATGAGATCACTTCCATTTTGACATCCAACATAAATAACCAAATGTCCGAGGCTAACTGCTAGTCATCTAGCACATTATGCCATCATCCATGAAAACAACTAGTGTGTGGTCTCATTGTTATTCAAGAAAAAACATCTTATACAACATAACATACATGATGAGCATGCAACATAGCCGTAGTCCCAACATAAATTCAACTCCCAAAAGGCATGCACACCTATAAAAAGAATCCCATACGGCACACAAGACTAAATATCATGCTACAATATATTATAATACCACGGCATTGTAACAAAGGTAAACTAACCCACAAAATGGCCACGAAGCTCGATATCAGGTGCTTCCCAGCCACCATAAGGAGTTCCAGAAGTTGGCAAACCAGCTGTTTTTCTGAAGCTCCAAACCAAGTTATCTACATCCAATATCAGCAAATACTCCAAATTTGTCTGCTGAGCTCGCCCCTGTAGCGATTTCAGGTCTAGCCTGACATTATGTAAAGGGATTTCCTGGAGGAAATTAGCATCCGACTTATGAGGATGATGAGAGTACTTAATTTTCTTATACATGACGTTCCAACTATACTCATCCTCTTCCTTCAACATCTTTCTCGGGAACAAAGTAGACCAAGCATATTCCTCGGTTGGAGTCAAATGTTGATGAGCATGAGACAACATTTCCTGCTTCCATGTCTCATTTTTGGAGGTCAAAACCTCATATCTCAAGGTTTTTGATGATATGTGACTACCTGAATTGGTACAGTCCTTGGCATAGAGAATACAAAACTCAGACAGAAAAAGAACGAAAATTGCCAACAAGTTCTTAGTTAGCCAAGAACCCATCTTTCTTAAGCTACAAAAACACAAACCCAGAATGCAAATTCAACCCAAGTCACTGAAACACTAAATGATCAAGCAGGTATTTTAACAGAGTGAGGGCTCTTGTACGTGCATATATATGAACCAGAGAACTTAAGGGATGAATATGAATGCATCCAAGACTGTATAACGACAAACTTGTAGGCCAAAATGGCAAAATGCAAGCAAACCCAATGAAAAGGATTAGTAGCATGCACTATGCAGTCCCGTGAAAGCTAAGGATGGTTTCTTGTGGTAAAAATAAGACACAGTAGAAATTCAGAACACAACATCAGATATTTCAAGCCTTTTTTTCTATGTTAAACTTTGGAAAACGAAGTTTCAGATACCAGAAGAAAGCGAAAGAATGGAGAGGTAAACTTCAACTAAATGTGGTGTGACTGCTGAGAGGAAGAAGAGTGAAAGACAGAGGACTCTCACGGATTACTGTGGCTTTTGTGTGGGATTTGACATCTTGCTTTTATAGCTTTATAGACAGAACTAAACTTTAATCCTCTCCCAACAGAACAACCGATTATATTGGCTAAATAACTAGAAGCAAATTATGTTGTTAGCTGTTACTATATCTCTTTCTATAAACAGTAGAACACTAAGAAAGCAGCCTCACTTCAGCAATCAATCCCTTTGGAAATCCAAATTTATTATGCTTGTACCAATTACTATTCTTTAGATAATCAAATGGTGCAAAGTTGATCTCTTTTTGTCTCGGTGATATCATAAAAGTTGCCGCATGCATTTACATGGTTGGTGTCTTGTGATTATCTCATGATTCTTTAGATCTTTAATATTCATCGTAACAAGTTGATGATCATACACTCATCTTCAACAAGAAAATGACCATTAGACAGCAAAACATAAGACTAAATGGACCACTGGAGAATTAAAGTGGACCATTAGGACTATTGTTTAATCACGTAATTTGCAGCTGTGTTCATTCCCACATTTGCATCAGGTTATATTGTTTTTTGTTTTATTTCCAAAGATAATAAGTATCGTATGATTCAATCTTTTGGGAAGACATGGTTGAAACTCGACACCTATTCAGTCTCCCGTTATTCATAAACTCATCCAATTTGTTAAATTGATTTTGCAAATAAGAACAAGCGTATTAGTCCGTAGTTGATAACATCCACCAACAAAAGTGTCGCAGAGTCACAAGGAGCTTTACTTCATGCAAATAATGACAAAAGCATGTTTACAATGATAGACGAGGTTGTTTTCTTGCGTACGTCACCAAATTACCTCAACGGTGCGTCGGTGCCGTAGTGTGTAATGAGTTAGTTTACTAATAAAGCTCCTTTGTGTTACATAGCAAAACAATTGTTGAGGACGACACGCAGTTATACACTTGTAACTCGACCTCACCGAAGAAAGCAGTATAGTTCATGCATCATTCTATTTTACGAACAATTACTCAAAACAGATTTAGCAATGAGCATATGATATTAGCGTAACAAGACCCCAATTCATTGCATTCGGAGATCATTTTCCACAAGTCATACTCATATAACCCAAACAGAGGGACCTAGTAGCTTGTTGGACTAAAGTACACCACACTACAATTGTTTAGACAATTATGTCAGCCTTCTGGTTTTAGCCTTATCTCAAAGATATCACACGATTCCAATCAACATCATCAGCAAAAGTTAATTGAGTTTCATTCACTATAGGCTTGGCAGGCTAATGAGCAATGCTTCACGTACAATTGTACGGGGCCGGGCCCCGTCACTCAGAAAAATTAATATAAAAAAACTTTTTTAATTTTTTTTGATGCTGCGCTTAAGAAAAAAAATTCAAACGGTTTGTATATCAACTATCTTAGATTTGTACATATTGTACCTTCCGTTTATATATATGTTCACTTAAATGAACAACTTATTTATATATTACTAACTTAAATTTGTACATCATGTAGCTTCATGTAGCTTCCGTTGGTTATTTGTTCACTTATATTAATTCGCATTTGAATATTACTGTTGTATATCATCATATTACGATTTATATATGCATGAAGCATATTTTGTATTTGTGCATGACTGACATATACAAATAAGACATTATGAATATACAAATTGTAATAGGTAGTAATACAAATGAGTAATACAAATGCGTCTTTATACAAATATACAATTTGAAGATCGTGTACAAATTATGAGATAGTGATATACAAATAAGTTGTTCATTTAATTGAACAAATACACAAACGGAAACTACATAATATACAAATCTAAGATAGTTGATATATAAACCGTTTGGAAAAAAAAATTAAGTGCAGCATCAAAAAATAAAAAAAGTTTTTTTTTAATTAATTTTTCAGAGTGGCAAGACCCGCAGTTATAAATGAGGCCCACATATCTCAATATAAACTTAGCTTTACCCCTAATACTGATACCACTATAGCTTTCCTATTATCTCTTCCCCATGAGTTTGCCACCACTCGCTTTGCTTGTAAGGGATATGAAACTTTCATCTCTATCTAGTATTGATGTCAAGAATTGAGGTCACGTATATTTTAGAACTTCAGCTCACGTAAATTTACCGGCTAAAATTGCTCAGAACTTGCATAATAGTGTCACTACTCACTAGTATGACGCAACCATAGCCTGTTGGCCATAGAACAAGGGGGCGCTTGGATCCTCTCTAATCACGGCAAATTTCCAGTTTTACTTTCAAGCCTTTTGATTGGTTGTTTTTATTTTTCTTTTTATTTTTCCAAAACACCTCCCTATTTTCTTGCAAAATACCAACGTATGTGAGCAACTGAAATTTATCTGTTATTCTCTCAACTGGAGAGGATCTTGACTCAACAAGGGGTAAACAAAAAATCATACTCCGTATTATGCAAGTAAAAGACAGCCTGCCCTATATGAAAAAATAGCAGCAATTACAAGAATAGGGACCAACCCCCTGCAAATTAAGCGTGCACCGTTATTTGTTTTGCATACAGGAAATTTCCAAAGCCAGACGAATGAAAGGGAAAACCGGACTAGTATCGCCGTGTTGGAAATTGGAGAGCATGCAAGATTAGAACAATCTTATTGGATGACAACGATAAAATCCACCTCTAATTTCTAAACACAGAAACTACCACTGCACACCAATACTACATATCTACATGCCAGAATCATATGGCTGCCGCCTGCCTAGCACCTTACACACTGACCACTGCGCATAAGTATTTGTGAACTCTCCATGGAAGTAACTGGAGGCTCGGCATAATCCGTGTCAATTTACAAAGTATTAGCAGATAAAAAGAGTGGGGCCATTGCCGGAAATTGACAGCTATCACAATTAACTCCGGTAAAACTCGTGCTCTCAAGAGTCTCAGGCTCTCAGCAAACATATAAAAAGCACGAGCTCAGCGAATATCAACACAAGCTCAGCGAAAACTAATCCTTTTGGGGGTCACCTCGATGAGAGTTTAAGCATGAATGACACAATGACAGTTACTATTTATTCCATTTGCTAGAATAAAAAGCAATGAACTCGCCACAAGGATCGCATTCACAGGGTTAACAGCTCAGGAAAAAAATAAACAAAAAAGGTTACCCCTTCATAACTTTCACCCACTAAACAACATAGAGTACAACCTCCAACACTGATCACAAATATGCCAAGATGATTCAACAGTACAGAAGCAGCAAGCACTTGTTCAAATGAATGAGAGCGAGAATAGGCAATACCAATTTGGATCAAACAAACAGCAATCTCCATCCTCCAAAGTACCATTCTCCATAAAAGTACACTATAACTTGGCTGACACTAAAGAACAGCAGAGCCTAGTATCCATGGATGAGCCACAAGAAGTCCATGGCAGCAAAACAGCACTGGTAGCACAGCACAAATAATTAGTTAACCAGACAGATACTGAGCTCACAGCTTCTGCACATACAAATAACATGTCCACCCTGCAGCGCTAACAGAACAAAACACAAAGAGAAACAACACGGCTAACTGCTGAAATGAAACGTTCAGATTTAATGAACAGGTAACTTTTATAATGAGAACTAGTACCTAAAACAGAGGGGTACGGATGTCAAAACTATCACTGCGTGTATATTCAAAAACAGAACAGCAAAAGTTTTTTACAAGAACAGCAAAAACAGAAGGCAGACTACTCTAACGTCTCCTCCTTCGTTTCCTGCTCTTATCCCCACTGCCGTCACTCTCTTCAGAGCTGGAGTCGGATTCAGATGAATCAGAACCAGATGAACTAGAATCCGAATCAGAGGAACCAGATTCATCCAGTGGATCAGCCTTCTGTTGCTCCATGATCATCCTCGGCATGTTTTTGAGATATTCTCTCAAGTTCTCTGTTATTCCACCAAGCCCGATAGACGTAAAGAAATTGATAGCAAAGCGGGTGTTTCTCGGGTTGTCCTTAGGGAATATTGAATCAAAAGACTCTTGCATCGCAGGATCATTCAGCTTTTCGTTTAATAACCGTATGCCCAAATGCTCAGAAAGCTCCTGTTAATCATGAGAGAACAAAAAAGTCACAAACTGAACAGAAAGAAGCATCTAAAACAAAATTTTAGAATCATTCACAGTTTAAACTATCACACTTGACATTTAGATCAAGTGAGAAAGTAGGAATAGAAAGCTCGAGTTCTAGGTACCTGGAAGAGAATCTTGATGAAAATACGAGAAGAAGAGGTAGTGTCTTCCTCTGTCAGACGTATGTAAGACAAAACATGCCATGGCAGTGCATCAGTACCCAACAAGTGTGCGAAAAATTTGGCCACGTTACGCAATTTGTTGGTTTCGAGTCTATGAATCATGGAATACTGCTGAACAAAGCATGTCTCAAAGTTGTCCTGGTGGATCTTGTTTAACATACAGAACCTTTGGCCTAAGAGACCATAGTACCTAAGATAGGTCCTTTCCTGGCTGCAACACTCCAAGAGCATAATGCACAATTCCATCTGCATAGCCAATTCAACAGAAGTAAGTCTAAGAAGGAAGTGCATTTTCATTATTAGTTCATGAACTAAGGTAATCTCAAGCTAAGAACAACATCACATCCACAACTAAGAAAAATAGGGGTGATTTTTATGGGCTGTAATTTTATTTTATTTTGTTTGCTTTTCATGCTCACTTGAGCATTGTTAGGCAAAGTTAATGGAGCGGGGCAGGATTGGCTGTGCAGGGTGGATCTTATGGGTAGGTGGGACGGGGATGGTCCAAATAGGGGATGGTGCTGGATATAAGAACCGCAGCGGGTGGCTGGCATGCAAAACAGTTGGTGGGACATGGGTGGAGGAGCTATTCCAACCCATCCCCGCCCCGTTACCATCATCCTTACCCACAACTGTGGGTCAAACCAAAGCAATGAGGTCAATTTGTAGAAAAAAAAAATCAACTGATTCAACCAAAAGGATCCAGGACTGCCATCATTGACCAAAAGAAATTACCAGGAATAGATGCTTACTTCTTGTCCAGGCTCAAGTTTAATTTTCAGCAACTTGTGCCCAGCTTCTTCAAAGTCAACACTGGACATAATCGTCAAATATATTGTTCGGCGAAGATTAACAAGATTGGTCTCTGTT
>ONZK01001577.1:54124-64209 GCA_900322385.1 Pharnaceum exiguum | reverse complement strand
TTCATATTTGCTACCCATTTCTTCTAAATTTTATTGTTGATTTCGATTTTCGTTGTCAAGTTTACCTACTTATCAGTCAAAATTATTTATTAGTTAATAAACTTATTAAAATAAAAAATTTTCATTCTATCATCAAAAAAATCAACTTAGAGTTACGAGTAATTTTTAAAGTTCACTTTTATTTTCTTTTAAGTACATTTCGTTTTTAACATCTATTAGTTTAGCAGGTCTATGGCCTTAACAGGTAAGTCAAATGCCACAAATAGGAAGAAAAAAATTAAAATAAGGAGTCAATTTTATGGACCCCATAAAGCCATCAAGAATGGAAAATCTAAACAGTATTTGGGTGAACCTTCAACGTTTATTTGGTTTGGTTGAATAGATGTTGTCGCGCGTGTTACGGAGGGCAATTTTGTCCATAGTTAAGTTATGTGTGGATTCATTGTTTATGAGATGTGGAAAAAATCAGCTGCCGTGTAAACATACGTCCAGAAAAAATAACAAATTCCCTTTAATTTCGAACGTATGGAGTAATAAAATTTCTTTTTTTTCGTTTCAAATTAAGGTGTAAACCATAATTATTTTTAAGTTGGTGTAAAGTTATACCCATATACCTAAAAACTTATTTTATAATCAGTACATATAGGGACTTCAAGTATATAAAAAATCATTAAATTTGATATGTTAGACTATTACTTTCATATTATTCACCAATTCTGATATATTTATATTATGTTATATTTGAATATTTGATAATATTGTTGTATAATCTAACGTTGTTATAATAAGATTTGATATATGAGTCAAAAATAAAACTTAAAATTTATCGAATTTTGATATTCAGATAGTTGATGTTGACATTCTGTAGCTACTAATTTGTGAATACCAATATTTAAAAAATGTATGAATATCAGATCCTACTGCATGAATACCAATATTGATGAAGTGCTATACATGAACAAACTTGAGTATGGGTATAGAATCAGAAAAATTTGTGTCCTTCCATTTTGTACATAAGACGGGTTCACTAATGTCCAATAGAGGGGTAAATCATCAATCTTTCTTTTCATTAATTTTCATGTCTCATATATATATTAAATGAGTGCACATAAGTTTTGGTGATATGGATTGCTCCATATCAATATAGATACTCAATTAAGAAGCATTATTAAGATAGATAGATAGATGGATCTCAAAAAAAAGAAGATAGATAGATAGATTAGGTACTATTTATATGAAGGCAATTATACAACCAACACATAGTCTTCCGCCATGTCTCTGCTCTTCTTCCTCCTTGCATCACTCACTCTCATATTTCTTCTCCTTGCAAATGCCCGCAAAATTAGAAAGAAAGCAAACTTATCATTTCATCCTCCTCCTGGGCCTAAAGGCCTGCCTATTATTGGAAATATACATCAACTTAACTATGCAGCTCCTCATGTACACTTTGCCAAACTAGCAAAGATCTACGGTCCAATATTGTCGCTGCAATTAGGACTCAGACCAGCAATTGTGATTCAATCAGCTAATGTTGCTAAGGAGGCACTCAAAACACAAGATCATAATTTATGTGGTCGGCCACGCATGAGGGGTACGCAAAGATTGTCTTACAATGAGTTAGATATTGCTTTTACACCATATGGTGACTATTTTAGAGAGATTAAGAAGCTTTGCATGATTCATCTATTTAGCTCCAAGAGAGTGCAGTCTTTTGCTCCGATTCGACAAGAAGAAGTCGCGAGGCTGGTCAAGAAGATTGAGTCACTATCTTCTGCTGCTCAAGTTATTAACTTGAGTGAATTGCTTATGAGTTTTGCCTGCTCTCATATTTGCATGATTGCCTTTGGCAAAAGGTAAGATTTCGTGGACTTTACTACGGAACTCAGGGATCCTAGCTCGTTACATGAACTCACTACAAACTTTCGCAATGTATACTAATGGAAAGAAACTCTGTAGTAATTAGATTGGCGAGTCTTTTACTCAAATGGGTTGTGAATTAATTTTAATTTTCGGTAGTTTTGAAAGTTATTTCTCATATGGTGTCCACCTAGGATTTCCAAACCTAATTTATTTTTTTAAAATGAAGGAAAATTGTTTTGATTTTTTTTCCCTGTCCATGATTTTGGCTTCACGTAATAAACAGCAGATAGTTTCACATAGCTTTTTTGTTTTTCTGATGCATCATAGGAGTCATAGAGTGACATCCATGTTTGAAGCTTCAACTCACCTCGATTATTGTTTATTGCTGTTAATCTATTATGCACGCGTAGCAAGATACATCATTTGGTCAACCAAGATCTTATATTAACTTGCTCTAGAGCGAGGTGTGTAATATGTTACGCACTTACGCCTCTGTCAAAAAAAAAACTTACGCCATTTTAAACCAATCATCCATCTATTTTGTATAATAATACATGGAAAATAATTAAACGTAATACTCTCTGTTTTGGGATTGTAATGTTGCAATTATATTACCCCGAAAAAACGTCACTTCTATATATATTACTCGCGATAGTAAAGAACATTTCATAGTCCGATCCGTGTATAAGGAATAACTGAAATGAGGTATGGCCGTATGGGGGATGAATGGAAAAAGGGGAGAAGATGAAAAACTAATTAGTGAAAAATCTTAAAAAATAAAATAACGGCTGCTTCTTAATTTATGTAGTAAACTAAAATTCAAAAAATATTAAAAATTATGGTTGATGACTTTCAAAATTCATATCCTAGGTGGACACCATATAGGAAAAACTTTCAAAACTAGCCTAAATAGGACATTAAGTTTAATTTCCTATCCATTTGAGTAAAAGACTCTAGATTGGCACGGTGGCACCTCGTAATCTTTCAACTAAGTTGATGACTTATCCCTTCAAAAAAAAAGTTCATGACTTGATTCTTCTTAAATGTCGTGAGGGTATCCTAAGCAGTGTACGTAGTTACCCTTTCAAGGATAGTTTCTGCTTTTCCATATAAACCAATCTACCAAAGTGCCTTAGGTAGAAATTGAACGGTTCATTACCATCTCGGTCTCGGCTACATGAGTAGCACCCATGTGCCATGTCTAAACATTAATCACCTCATAATGTGAACTTCTGTCATTTTACATCCTACCACTAACTATCTCTTGTTTATCTTAAAGGGTGTATGCTGAGTTAGGTTAAAGAGAAGCAATTCACATGATGTTGCAGTAAAGAGAAATTTATGCTACTGATATGCTAACTCCACTAAATTGTGCACAAAACAGATACGAAGAAAATGAAGTAGCGTCAAAACGGGGCCAATTTCATACCCTTATGAATGATGCTGAGGCTATGCTCATTGGCCCATTTTTCTCTGATTATTTGCCTTTTGGAGGCTGGCTTGACAAGTTAACAGGAGCAAGCTCTAAACTTGAGAGAGTTTTCAAGGACATGGATAGTTTCTACGATAAAATCATTAATGAACATCTCGACCCTGATAAGCATCAGCCGGACTCATACAAAGAGGATATAGTAGACGTCCTGCTTAGGCTCAGGGAAGACGGTGATTCTGCGTCATTTAAGATCACTTTGGATCACATCAAAGCCGTTCTCATGGTAAAAGATCACATAATCTTCTTTCCAATCTCTTTGTTGGAAGAAAATAGTTTTATTATTGTTTTTTGGTTGAAGAGAAAAAGGTATTTTTGTATATAAACATGATGGTAAAACCAACATAAGTTGGTCTAGCAGGTTCCCAGGTTTCCACAAAGGAGACCCGGGTTCGACAGGTTCGAACTCCACTAGGGGAACTTGGAGGGAGGTTATTTACCCCCTCCCCTTCTAGTGCTCAGCTCATGGACCAAGCCCGAAATGGGAAATTCATGGGTGGGTCACTGGGTCTCCTAACCTTTAAAAAAAAACTACAAACATGATGTAAAGACCTGTTTACCGATAATAATGTCATAAATGATTCTTGGCCAGAACATACTTTTAGCAGGAACAGACACTAGCTCGGGTACGCTTGTCTGGGCAATGATGGAGTTGGTGAAGAATCCCAGAGTGATGAGAAAAGCACAAGACGAGCTAAGAAGCTCAGTGCAAAATAAGAGCTGTGTCGACGAAGAGGATCTCTCAAAGCTAGAGTACCTCAAAGCAGTCATCAAGGAAACATTTCGGATGCACCCTGCCTCTCCATTGTTGGTTTTTCATGAGTCGATTAACAAGACCACCTTGCAAGGGTACGACATCCTACCTAAAACCATAGTTTATGTGAATGCTTGGGCAATAGGCAGAGACCCAGAGTCTTGGAATGACCCAGAAACATTTATGCCTGAGAGATTCTTGATGAATTCAGTTGATTTCAAAGGGCAAGACTTCGAGCTGATTCCTTTCGGCTCAGGGAGAAGGATATGTCCAGGCTTACATCTTGCTGTTACTATCATTGAGCTTGCCCTTGCTAATTTGTTGTATTCATTTGACTGGGAGCTACCAGCTGGTATGAAGAAGGAAGAAATTGACACTGATGTGCTCCCTGGCGTAGCAATGCATAAAAAGAATCCACTGTGCCTTGTTGCAAAGAATATTGCGTGAACGTATCCATAGAAATGACAGGAAACCGAAGAGATAAGAGCTTCATTATTGTTCACATAATAATAAGTGGTATCCATGAATACATTGCCAGAAAGTCGGCGACAAATAATCAGCTTGTTGGAATGAATCATGGATGTCCTATCATATTGCCTCCCCTGACTAGTCCCTTTCCTTTTTTAGCAGAAGCGTACTTCTTGATAAAAATTTAAGACAGAATTGAAGACAACCTACTGATTGAGAAAAGAGAAAATTGACGATTTACTCTTCAAGTTAAAGTTACAGTGCCTCACTAGGATTAGCTCACTTACACCAAGATGTTAATACCAGGCAGTTTAAACCCCATACTAAAGACGAAGAATGAACCCTCCTCCCTCTTCTATCTTCCCCTCTTTCTTAAATTGGAAAATGAAATGTCAAATTGTCAACTAGGCGGCTAGGCCAAACAAATACAATACCTCTACAGAATTTAGACAAAATTTCCGCTCCTTCAGCGGGAAATTTCTATGGCCGGAAGTCTGAAACACACATCTCATCGTCACTTACGAGCCTTCCCTGAGCCTTTAGGGCGCCCTCGTCCTCGCCCACTACTTGTGGGCGTTTTCTTTCCACTACTTCCTCTACCTCTACCTCTACCCCCGGATTTCCCTCCTCTTTGCCTCTTCCCTGCATTCCCATTTTCTGCCTCCCCATCGCTCTCATCACCCTCATCTTCAGTATCCTCATCAGAATCTGATGAGTTCTTTGACTTCTTTCTTTTATTTGAATTCTCTGCAGTACCCCTTTTTGGAGTTTTCTTGGCCTCGTTGACTTCAGCATCTATAACAAGGAATCAATGCACTTCAATAAAGCGAAATTCAGTAGTACATAACAAACTGTCATACCCACGAGGCCACGATCATGGAAATATGGTAATAATACTACCATCTTGTGAAATCTAACATTCTACAGAATAATTCGACCACAATTCTGCTAAATAAGTAAATTGCTAATGCTAGCAATGTTCTAAAGCTTTCTTCATTTGTTGTATTCATCTACATTTCAGGGAAACTGTCAAGATTTCCTAACAGGTAAAAATGCCAATTAGGAGTTTAGGACAAACAATACAAGGGAATCAAATATTTAAAGTCAGAAGCAGATTTACAATTATGAACCACAAATAAATACATCACAACCACTTATGTGACATGAAGAGAGCATACCTTCTACTCCAGAAGCTTTCCCATCATAGACATCAAGCTGTCACATAAGCAAAAGTTGCAAGGGTCTCAAATCAGAGATAAGCGTAAGTATCAGGCAAAAGTAAAACTACCAAAGAAATGCTACCGATTATAACTACATGCAAGAGAAGAAATCCCCATTTCAAGTTACAAATTGTTTAAATTCTATCAAATTCAAGTATCCATCTAAACACCACAGAACTTAACCTGTGGTATCCACTAAATAAACCATTGGGGCTAAACATGATATCAATTGATTTTATATATTTCATTTCCAAGTAAAAAAAGCAGTTATACAAATTTCTTTACCTGTTCAAGACGATCACCAATATCTTTCCGATCAACCACCACCAAGGAATGTGCGAACCCACATGCAACACTGCAGAGAAGATCATTTACAATTGTGCCACACAAGTGAACAAGAGAAGACTAGAAGGGTATCGCATTGCACATAATCAAACTCCTACCTGAGGACATGCATACCCTCAAGGATATCGACCTTCTTCGGCATAGCTGAAGATCTACATTAGAAAAAACACGGAAACTTGTTTGGAAGCATAATCTGATTTAATATTTTATAGAGGGAAGGAAATAGATGAGAATTACTTTTGCCCATTGGGTCCATAACCCAACTCCCCATTTCCAGCGTGGCCCCAGCTTATACAAGATGCATCAGCACCCACAACATGGAACATATGGCCAGAATCCATGCATCGTAAATTCCAACCACTGCATTTGACATAGTCGGGTGAAGTTTTAAATAATGATAGAGATGCTAGAGAATTCCATACCAATTTATCAATGCATAGAAATACGACAATTATAAAGCTAGAGGAAATGCTGCTCTATAGGAAACTGAAAGCAGGAGAGTAAAGCTAGCATGTATTAATAGCCCATTGAGCCGTTCTCCTTGCGCAAACAGAAATTTAAGTAAAAATAACGATGTGGCATCTGCTTTACTTTATTTCAAAATTCAAATGATAATAATTTGAGTGTATCACGAGCAAGTTGACAATAAATAAAGTCCAATAAGTACACGAACAAAGAGCACATTGGTCTTTCAGTGACGAGAAACATGCAAACAATAATGAAGTACATTAGGCCTCAACAGAAGACAAAACCCCAGCTAAATTTATTAAATTATAGCAACATACAACAACTGCACACCTCTAATTACAAGGAAAAAGATAGTGAGCAGTTTCTTGGTTCACCATAAATATGGCTATTAGCAGCTTCATAGCTTTCCAATTATCAGTAAGATAAATAAAAGAAATGGTAAACGACACATTACCTCAAGTCCATGAGAGGTTTTGGATACATCCAGTCATCACCTGTACTTTTTAGTTTGCCCCACATGTACAACTGCCCCCCAGCTGAACAACCGAATAAGAAAAAAGACTGTCAATTAGATATTTAGATCAGTGTTACACAGGAAACAAGTCTTACCCTTAAAAAAAAAGGAAAAAAGTCGCCTCTGCAAATCCAAAACAAGTCATGCAGACAATAGCAAATAAAAATAAATACACAGATGAAAATGCTGGACATATAGAACGTGAAAGCATATACCACAACAACAACAACAACAACAACAACAACAACCAAGTGTAAATCCCCATTCAATGAGGGTACTCAGGGTCAGGATGTACGCAACCATACCCCTGTTTAAGAAAACAGAGAAGTTGTTTCCGAGATTGACCAATTGTTGCATTGAAGTATTGACTTCCAGCAACTTCACCAAAAATAAGAAGTATTGGAACGTGAAAGCATATACCATTTTACAAAAATCTGAAAGGAAAATAGAAAAGAACACAGATAACAAACACCCAGTGCAATCCACACTGCTGACCTGGATCTGCCAGCCCGTTCCATCCAAAAGCAACAAAGAGGAAATCACAAACAAAGAGGTGAAACAGAAAGCAGAGTTGGCATCCATACCAGCAGTACAAGCAGAGTTGACGCCACCAGCTGAAATTATTGCGTCAGGAGGTAAAATGTTATTCCTCATAAACACATCTACACGACGAGGCAACCACTCATCTTTCTGCTCCCGATGCCCAAGTCTGTAGCACAGCAGTTCAATCATTAACACAAGAGTCAATAACAGTCTGAAACAAATCAGAAAGTTCCCAATCTCACTTCAGAGTTCAGTCTTTCTCAGTTACTAGTACAAACGACAACAAAAGAGACTGAGTGAATTAATTCACAAACCTGCCATAACCGCCAAAGCCCCAGCTGAAGACAAATGAAGCAAAAAGAGGCATTAGATAGCAAAAGACAGCGCATAATATAGAAATGTTTTCACATATAATTATGTATGTTTATGTTTGTGTGCCGTATTATAACAAGAAAAAAAGCATGTGTGTGGTGTGTGAGAGAGTGTGTGAATTGAGGTGTGCGACATGGATAGTCTTAGGGCCTTGCTAGCTGACACCAAATCAGTTTGGGATTCTATGATGTTGTCGCAGTTGCGCGTCAGATAAGCTTGCACTGAAAGTGCAGAATAGAGGGTACTCACGTGTAGAGGAAGCCCTTGGAATCCACAGCCACTACACATGAGATAGAATAAAATCACCAATCCAAGCCATAGTATATAGGGAGTGGAGAAGTTATGGCACCTAGAAGACAACTTACCTGTATGATTTGTTCCACACGCAACTTTCACAATAGTTTCACCTGCTAAAGCAACTATAGCTTTTGGGCGTGGCTGAGCTTCATAAACTAGCTTCACGGAACCGTCCTTAGAATTATACTGAAAATCACAGTTTTGAGAATATTAAACATATTACATAGTTACATTGACAATCAATAAAATTGCAACACGATCCTTCATGTATCAAGTAGCAGGTGTAAATTAAGACAGAAGATGATGCAAAAGTATGTAGTTTAACTATACAGTTAGAGACAGAAAAAAGCATCAGACAAAGTATTCAAAGAGATGAGTTTTCAACTTTTCATTAACCTATAATAGCAAAATTTTGCGTAGAATGTATACAAAAGTAGTCATCAGAATATAATGACCTTTTCAAAAGTAAGATGGGGTCTAGAAAAGCATTTCCTTCACAAGATTCAGAGCAAATGAATTCTAAGAACATGAAGTATTCTATAGATGCCTACTGTGAAACCATTCTAGGTCTTGCGTAAAAGCCTTCTCTGATTTTCGTTCATGACCTTCAACTCAATGGAGACCTTCAACAAATCTCATGAGCCAGAAAACAAGGAGGGTTGAACAGTCATTCTGCTAGAAGCAAGGTGCACGAGTCATGATGCACTATGAAGACGTTCTCAGTAAATTCATTCAAGAGGAAGTGGAATTGCCCTAGTGGTACGCACTCACACCCACCCCTGAGAATTAGGAGCTCAACTCCTCATGCCCACATGGAGAAGATTCCCGATTCCCTCCACCCTCTCCATGTTGCAAGAACTATGAACTATGAAGACATTTTCAAAGTAGAATCTAATCTTTGAACTTGAAAAATAGACAGACTTTGAACATGAAAAACCAAGGTCGCGTTAAGTGGTTGGTGGATTCGCATAGATCCAGACATTGTAAATTGTCAATTACAAAGGGGAAAAACGGGGACCTCAAACCCTTTCGTGACGCTGACGAATTTTCTTATGAAAAGAAGAAAAAAAAACACAGCAAGATAATGAAAGAATAAACGATGAGTTATTCATAAAAAGGGACGACCTTCTTAATATGCTAGCCCCAAGCTTGTTTGGTTAGCATGGGTTGCCAGGGGAACTTCCAATTTAAAGGAAGTACCGAAGTACTAACAAGGTGCAGTTGTTTGGTTAACAATTTTTTGCCAACACATGGGAATTTCATCTTCCAATGGAAAATAAATTCCCACATGATGTGCGAAGGTGCTCATCTAACTCCCCCTAGAGAATTGCAACTTCCAACATCATTTAATATGCAAAAAGACCAAATTGGCCAAGCTAATAATTACACACCTCTCTCTCCATTTTAAACATTCATGGGTATATGAAAATGAATTCCCATGATTTGTAAGATCCAGTGTTTCTTTTTTTTAGATAGCATGGGTACCTAGGCTTTGCCTAACCAACCCCATGGGTAGACTCGAACTTGGGACCTCTGGAATAAAATCTCAGATGTGAGCTACCCCATTTAGGGTTATTTGTAAGTTCCGATGTAAATCAAACAATTTTGTTAAATTCCTAGGAAAGTAGGAAGTACACAAAGAAAGTGAATTCCCATCAATTGTATCCCATTAAATTCCTATGCTAACATAAAAGCTCTTATTCAAGAGGAAGTGGAATTGGGCTAGTGGTAGGCCCTCACACCCAACATCCGATT
>ONZK01001577.1:17158-53701 GCA_900322385.1 Pharnaceum exiguum | reverse complement strand
TTTCCCCCCCCCCCCCCCCCCCCTCCAAGTTGGTAGCAAGAAGTGATTGTTTTCCATTTTGATGAATAGGCCCTACAATATCAAGTGAGCCGGGCCGAGTCTAACAAGCAATCCCTCATGTGCCGGAAAAAAAAGTACTAACATAAGCCGGCATCTAAAGGGTAAAAGGAACAATCTTAAGCAGATTGCTTTGTTTTTTTGGGACAACAAACAGGCCTTTGCTGTAATTTCAACGGAAATCTAAATACAACTATTCAACTAAACACCTTAGAGAGAGCCATTAGGGTGTTGCCCGAGCTCTCCACTAGGGTTCGAATCTTGGTGGAACTATGGAAGCATATACTCCTAATCCCATAATAGCAAGTGTTAGCGCACTTTGAAGCAGGCCTTAGGCCTAACTTTGGGGAGGGGTGGATTATTGTATTCTAGGTCTATGTTCTATCCTTGGCTCAATAGAGATAATCTTCCTCGGAACATACCATGGAGGGGAAAAATAATAAAAAGACACACACACAAGGAGCTAGAAATTTCGTATTCAGGACACATGCAGTGAAACTTCATCACAAGAGCTTACTTTGAAATTATGCAGATGTAGCAAGTCAAAGTAAAGCAAAACAGGATTCGTGCCAGAAAGCTCTTTGTTTACCTCGTTGTCTGTTCCGTGGCCAAGTTGGCCATATTGAGGAAGTCCAGCTGTTCTGCAAAGAAACAACAAAGTGAATCCTCAGTAATGGCTCAGCAGATCTGCGGGAAAGCATGAAGATTGGAAGGCCAACAGAGGAAAAAATACTAAATATCATACTGTATGGATGTCCCAGAGACAGTAGTCAACCACACGGTGAATTCACCACCACAGGCGACTGTCTTCACATCAGATACAAGGCAACGAACAGGGGAGGACTCAAACTCTGTAAAGGAACAGAAGAAGCATCCATTCAGAGAAATAACTATTAACTTTCAGCAAGCCATCCATATAAACTAGATGTTCCCCTCCTTCATTCTAACGACAGATGTCACAGCTAAGCAAGAAGAATAACTCTTAAATTGAAGAATAACACTTAAATTGACTACATGCCAGCTCCTTCCTGTTTCTAAGGGTGTCTCTTCGCTGTTTCATAAAGTATTATACACCAAGCATTTGCAGACTCATTTTTTATGAAGAGTCTAAAAACATGGTTTTCTGAACAACAAAGCATCACTAGCGAGCTGCAAAAAAAGATAGCAACTTAGAGGGCTTAAAAATTGCTGGGACATGAACTGATCTACAACTTCAGCCCTGCCAGGCTGCCATAAATGACTGAGGATAAAGCAGATGAACACAAAGTCCATCTTCCAAAGGACCAAAATCAAAGAATTCTTGTAGGCATAGTTTACCCTTGCTCATCGTGAATGTACACACGAAAGGTTTGCCAGAGTTTCAGTCACCAGTAACAGAGCAAGTTTCCTAAACATTCCCGTCCATAAAATATCCATGGCAATGTCAGCTAATATGTTCAGGTAAAGATAACACACCACGAAAATTACTATTTTTTAGCATGATGAACTACTACATGCACTAAACTATCACATGCAAGAATGTGCATACACCTAAACAAATATCTATTTCAAGCATAGCAGATTTGGTATACATTTTGATGATTAATTATTTAATTGGACTAAGAATCGTACCATTTCTTAGAGAACCAGAACCCAGCTGCCCATGTTTGTTCCAACCGAAAGCAAATGATTGCCCATCGTCGGTCACTACGACCGTATGACTTCGGCCAGCTGCTGCTCTCACTATTTTATGTCTGCCCCACGCCCAATCAAACAAAGAAATTTAAACATTACGTTTTAAATGGAGAGAGAACAAAAGCGGAAGCGTAGAATGATAAGAATATAACACATAATCTGATAGATGTATGAAATTTTAGAAAGTTCAAATACTGAACAGAAACATTGTATAACTTATTAATACTAACAAAGAAAGAAAAAAACAGCAGTACATAATTCTCGGGTAACACATACTTTGACAATTCAGATACAACTGTAGGCCTATCCCGCTGTAGAGTATCCCCATGACCCAGCTGTCCTCTCTGCAGTATCAAAACCACATTCATCGGTAAAACTGAAAAGTGAATATCAAGTACAGAAATGCAAACTGTCTAGTGAGTAACTATACATCGTTTCGCCCCCATGTGTAGCATCGTCCATCAACATCCAGAGCCACACTGTGGCAAGAGACTACACCACAGATAATTCAAACCATATTAGCAGTCACGTAGTAAAAGTCATCAAATCCACCATTTGCCAATGAAACGTATGAATACAAAATAACTGAGTTGGCATCACTTAAGTATCCATATCAAAGATTCTCCCTTAAATGGGACAGAACAACAAACCATTGAATCCAGCACAGAAATGAAAAAAGATAATAACCAAAAAATCCAAGAAAACATGAAGCAAACAGGAAAAAAAACAGTTGGATTCAGTAAAGCTACCAAATTCTTCCAATGAGCATTCAAAGTAACAGAAACCCGCCAATAGACAGTGAATGCAATTTAATTCAAGTACTAGCGTCTCAAAAAAAAAACACAATTCAATGTTGACAACTCTAACCAAACCAACAATGTTTGACTTCAGTCAAGGGCCTAACATGCCCACTGATCATATCATTGAAACATCTCACTTTGACAAATCTACCACAAAAAACAACATATACACACCAATAAAATATTAATGCCAACACCACCAATTCCCATAGCTCAAAGTTAGCAACTTCCACCACACACAAACCACAGAACAAATATGTCTACTTATCTTCCTTTAAGCATTTTTAATTTCATAACAAAACAACCAACATAGGGCTTGTTCTTTTCAACTGAACTTTTTTGCTTAATTGTTTTGACACAATTACTTATTAAATCGGTAAATCCTTATCAATATTTGGCTCTTATGAAACTACTTAGTTAAACCTTCCTAATGATCTACAAACAATTACAAATGGATATCGGTGTCACAACTTCTTACGATAAAAAGAAATGAGCTGAACTGAACGAAGTTGTAGACCCTTGAGTTCAAAAGAAACAAGTGGAAATACACATGACCTCAGTAAAGCACCCAACCATTGCCACTAATCATATTAACAATAAAAAAGAAAACCCCAACCACTCAAAGAAATTATTGTTGACGTTTAATTCAAGTAGAGATAAAAGCTAAAAGGTAGAATGGAAGTCAGTCAGCCTCACCACAACCGGAGGCGACGAAGCGAATATCGATACCAACAAGGGGACGGAGCCTAGTAGGTGAGTACAAGCTACCTTCACCCCCAGTTTTCTTCCTACCAATTATATCCCATGCTGTTGACCCACAGAACACCAGCTCACCACCCTTCACTTCCTCTACTGTCTTATTATTATTCTCATCATTATTATTCTTGCTCTCATCTTTCACTTCTGCCATTTCTTTGACTGCAAGAAACATAAAAGAAAAGGAAAAATGAGAATGACCCAGATGAGTAAATGAGGAGAAAAGTCAAAAGATTCAAACTTTATTAGTATTAAGCAAAAATAAAGAAAACCCAGATGGGAAATTTGATTTTGAACACGGATCTAACGGCTAGAAGTGAGTACTGACCGTTGGGGGGAAATGAAAATGGCGGGAAAATGATGGGTGTATTCTCCGGCGATTAGGGTTTTTTTGTAGAGGTTTTGACCTAGTAGTAGTAGTAGATCAGAGATTGAAAGAAAGAAGAGAGAAGGGAATAGTGAGGAAGTGTGAACTGTGAAGTGAAGTGTGTGTTTTAAGGTTTTGGTTTGGTTTTGAAAGAAAGATAATAAAATGAATGAGAAAATTAAGGAAAGGAAAAGATATTTTGGTTTAAAAAAAGAAAGGGTAAAGTAAAGCGGTATTGGAGGTTGGGTTTTCCAAGAAAAATAGAGGGAGAGGACTGACTAGCGTGACTGCTGAGGGGAGGGTCTTCTTTTTCAGTTTTGGGGCATTGATTAGAGGGCCAACATCATTTAGTTAGTTTGTTTAATCATTAATGGGTAGATATTAGTATGGTTTTCTGCTTTTAATGCCCTTGATTGATTTAAAAATCAA
Organism: Pharnaceum exiguum; assembly: GCA_900322385.1. Taxonomy (NCBI): domain Eukaryota; kingdom Viridiplantae; phylum Streptophyta; class Magnoliopsida; order Caryophyllales; family Molluginaceae; genus Pharnaceum; species Pharnaceum exiguum. The sequence goes on along the minus strand of ONZK01001577.1, from coordinate 49,618 downwards.
AATTGTACCGTTATCAACTTGTGATTTTATGTACAATTTGAATTTATTTTCGGCCTATATGATATAATAAATATAAATAATTGACTAAACTTATGACCGTGAATCAAAATCAAAATTAAATGAATAAGTTTTTTCTTTGATTTTTTCTTTTTTAAAAAAATTACTTCTGAGGTATATTTAGAAGTTGTTTTGACACCATTTCTTGGGACTTTAAAATTCAAATAAATTACTTAATGGACATGTTGTTTGGTTAGCACTTTATCATGGGAAGTAACTTCCTTCATTTACACTTCTCATACCAATTTCATGAACTACACATCTATTCAAACAACTTTTGTAAGTAATGTGCTTTACAAAATCACGTGAGATCACTTCCCTCATATTTATCCAAACAAGTACTTCGCCAAACGTTGCTTAGTCTAGTGGACCATGTATGAGATGATGAACATTATCTAAACTCCTGATTGAGGGAATATTGTGAATGAGGAAGCCATTAAATCTCACAATGGTGCCAACTTGAATGAGCAAACAAGTCTCACTAATGAGACTTATAAGCTCAACTTTAAATAGTTAATTTAAATAAAACTATTGTTTACACATAATAATAATAATTCTTCATTCTCGGTACGTATTTGGACAAAAAAAAACTTCCTATTTTCTATCTCTTCCCTAAAAAAAAAACACATATTTTTTTTTGTAAGTAGATGTCACCTTCCATTGTTATATTAGAAGCCATCATTAAAACACTAAGAACTCAACATTTATGAAAATGGTTACAACTTACCACCAACAAAATCTACCAACAACATAGTCGGTAACTCGGTATGTCAACTCCTTAAGATTCATAGATATTAGACACATTATGAGGTGGAGCACCTAACCGAGATCGCGAAGTGCTCCCTCGAATTCTCGAGAGACTGGGATTCGAGTCTCACCGGCTTACCGCCCACATGCATTATGTGGGAACTCCTTACCACTTTTAAAAAAGAAAGATATTAGACACACTATACATGTTTTTAGTGTAATGTAAACAATTAGTGAGTGTAAAATTAATTATAGCTACAAACAAAGCCAATGTGACAACATCTCACATATGATATCTCATTTACACAAAAAAAAAGTTCTTCGCTTAATCAAAAACAAACAAAATCATTGTAATTTAATCGCAATTTGTCAATATCGATCAAATTTGTTGAAATTTGATCTAAATGAGTACAAACAAACCAATTTAGTTTGGATAATGTAAGCACGAGAGTACGTATGTACTATTGTCAAAATCATACAAAGTATGTCAAAGCACAATTAAGCACAATTAAAGGGGATCAACTACACTCATTACTCATATCAGAAGAGAGAATAACTCAAATGATTAACATCACACCTTCTTCCATAATAATGAAAGCTTGATTCTCACCGACATCATAATACCTCCTTAAATTCAAAATAATAAACACACATCTTACATTTACATAAAAGAAGAACGGTGTGAAAGAAAATATTATTCCCCTCCCCCCTTAATAGCTAAAAAATAATAGGTGTAGTTCACTCATTGGTGGAGCTAGCTTATGTGGTGCTGATGTGTTAAAAAAATGCCATGTTGGTTTATATGGAATTTTTAAGAAATAGTTTAAAAATAAGGTTAAAAGATACTGTATTTTCTTTAAAATGGTAACAGTAGCACAATCTGTTCAAAGCAAACCCGATTATTATGGTAACAGTCGCACAATCAGTTGCAAACCCGTTTAATATGGCAACAAATAAAATTCAAAAAAGGAAGAACAGTAAAGAGTACTGGGTACACTTCTCCCTTCCCCAGTTCCCGTCTCCTTTGTTCCATTTCCCCCTTTCCCAAACCACTGCCTCTTCAAGTCTTCCTTTCTCTGAAATTCCGTCCCCCTCTCTCTCTCCCCCTGCTCCCTTCTCTCCCCGGCCCCTCCTCCTTTTCTCATCTTTTCAATATTTTAGTTGCTTATTGTTTTTTTGTGTGCAGGTGGGTAATGGGATCATGAATTTCTTATGGATGTTAGAACTCATCATCTTTTTCATTTTTCTTTTTGGTGTTGTACCAATTTGTTTCATGTATTGAAGTTTCCAGTTACTGTAGATAATATATTTGTTTCCTCTTTTCATTTTTGCTTTGCAGATGGAATATTCGATGATGGAAGAACACGGGAGACTAATTAACAGGTACATTTTTTATCATACAGATCTGCTCATCTGCATATTTTCCTTTATAGATATCTTTAAATTTGGTTGAGTGTTTTGTTCATTTCTCAGTTCGACGACTATTTGGATTTTTAGTTCAATTGATGAGCATAAAATTACACCCAAATAGCTGGGTAAAAGGATAAACTCATATAAAGATAAAATAACTCTTTTGCTTCTGGTCTGAATTCTGTATACTGAGTACTTTGATTTCTGTTTGCAGTTAAATATAGATAGTATGGTGAGTAGATTTAGCTTTTGATTTGCCTTGAAACAGAAGTACAATCTCTAATTGGTGAAATGTAATTGTTCAGGGTTGACTTCACTGAACAAAAGATTGCATCAACCAGCGAGTAATCTGATTATAAAACTTGGCTGATTTGAGAACTTGGGCCGTGGTCTAGGGAACATGGTGTGTGTTATACTAGCATATTGGAGCTTGCAGGTCATACAGTTGATTAAATGAATGTATAACACTGCTCAACAAATTGCATGTTGTATTGAACTTTTACTGTGATGCCAATTTAGTTTGATAATCTTTTTCTTTACTTAAATATTTGTTTCATTGATTAATATGATTATTTTTTCTTTAGCAGGGGGAAAAGGGGTACACAATTGATTAGGAATGAGATTTTTCAGGCATTGACTATATGAATGACGCTTATCTCATTCAATCCCGACATTGTACTGTTCTGGATTTTTTTGCAAGTGTCGTCATGCACAGTATGTCTTCTTTGCTTTGTTGTTGCTCGAAAACTTGGCATCAATCTATGGTTTCTATACTATGATAAAATGAGTCATACTTTTATTTAAAAAATATATTTCCAAAAATACAATTGATTGCCTTCTCTTTTTATGTCGTTATGTGAGTCAGTGGGTTTCTTGAGGAGTGCAGATTGGTGGTGGTTAATGGTTGAGTGCAGTGTTACACAAGAGTAGTGTATATATTGGATCTATTGTTCTTCCTAATGAAAGTACTCATTTTTTTTAGTATTTCTTAATCCCCGGGATCTTGGTCAGTTAAGCTTTTGGAATGATACGTGAGAAACATTGACCTTATTGTAGTTCTAAGATGATGTGAACGTAGTTTTATATTGCTGCAGTGGGCTACTATTAGTTTATTACTTTATTAGTTACAGCAAGCTCAGTTGTCATACTCAGCCACTATCTGAACTTCTGAACTTGAAGAATAAATGTAAGCCATAATATGATGTGATTTCTTTGGTTGACCAAGGCCAATGTTTCTGGTAGTTTCATTTGAGATTGGTACTGTGGGTAAATTGGTCTAAGCCCTAGATAGGCATATCGGTCTAGAATATTCTGGACTACATTTTGTTCAATTTTTTCGCTTTTTCATGGGAGGGTGTGTGTGGTTGCAAGGGATGTGCTTTAGCAGGAATTCGGAAATTAAATGGTACTTTGATTGAGACAAACATCCATACACACATTACCATGGCTAATGTTTAATTATTCACATGAGTTGAAGTTGCTTAGTGATCAGTCAAGTCTAATTTGTGCTTACTCTGCCTTGATTTTATTTCTTTATCAGAGGTTTACGGGAAGGACCAGACAATCCTAATGCAGACTTTAAAGCTCTTGGAAAGTAAGGGGAAGCTCGCCATTTTCAAACTTCCGCGAATGATCAACGTGTGAAGTTTTCGGTGTAATGAACCAACATGGCATTCTACCATGCTTAAAACGACAGGGAGACTTTCCTGGTGTACTGGTGTTAAGAAGATGGATGAAAACATGTAAAATTGCTTGCCAACAAAATGCTTGCTTGGATTAGTTATATATGAAATGCTTTGTACACCTAAAAAATGCTTGAGATGCTTTTTGCTTTGTACACCCTGTGAAGGTGTGTAAAACTTTGTACATAATTATCCCGTGTTGCAGTCAAAAAATACTTCTCCAATTTTGTAGTTCTACTCATGAGTTTTTTTCTATATGTTCCTTCAACTTATCATAACCATGCATTTGTTTTGACCTTTTGCAGTTCTCTTTGTCTGCTACAATCGGATTTTCAAGTTATCATTGCTTTTCAAATAGCTTTCAAATAACTAAACTGATTTAGTATTTTGTGTTCATATCATTGCTTCTCAAGTCCCATTTTAAAAAAATTAAAAAAATTGCCTAAGCACATAGCATTTCATTATAACATAGCGAGGAGTCCATTTCAAGAAAGAAGAAAGTAATTATTTGTTTTGTCAATTTTGAATTAAATGTTATTTTTTATCAATACAACTTTCTCGAGAAACACTTATTCCAAAAAAACACACTTAAATTACACTCATCCGTCCAAGGTATTATCACTTTCTCATTTCAACCGGTAGAACAAACTAACATAAAGATTAAGTATCATATAACCCAAAGAAAATAAAACAGAACGTAAAAGTCTCGTGCTGTAGCACGGGTTCAAACTAGTTTACTTATATTCACACACAAATAAAAGATCATTCAGTAAAAGATCAACGAGCCAAAAAAAAAAAATAAAGCAAAAGGGGGCCAAAAGGATTAAATAGTAAGCCCGGCCCACTTACCTGATATACCCTCCAAACCCGGGAATTGGCCCGCTTGACACATTTGGTTCATGACTTCAATTACAACTACCTCACTCAACATCCACTTCCCGCCACTTCCTTTCTAACCCAATTACCCAAAGTCCCAATTGTGAGAAATTACCATATTACCCACTTTTCACATGTCCAAATTAACTTGATAAACGAACCATAATTTACTTTTTTTTTTAAAAATAAATACTGTAAATATTATCTGTGCTAATTTATTTTCCATGATCATGTTAGCTAGTAGACAATATGTCAGGAGACTTTGTACTAGGTCATCAATTTCTGCCGCCAATTACGTCCAAAATCAAAATCCATCACATACCCAGATGCCAATTTTGTTAAAAAATAATGCCCAGATAAGAGATTTTGTGAAAGGAGGACAATTAGAAGATGCCCGCCAACTGTTTGATGAAATGCCTCACAGAGATGAGGTTTCTTGGACTAATATCATATCTGGGTATGTTCGTGCCTCGGATTATGCCGAGGCTTTGGACTTGTTTTCCACAATGTGGGTTGAGTCTTGTGTGAGAATGGATCAGTTTGTGCTTAGTACAGTTTTGAAAGCATGTGGACTTGGGAGTTATGAGAAGTTCGGGCAGTTGTTGCATTGTGTTTGTGTGAAGAATGGGTTGGATAAGTCTGTGTTTGTAGGAAGTGCACTTTTGGATATGTATGCCAAGACTGGTAGGATATGTGAGAGTTGTCGGGTTTTTGATGAGATACCGGAGAAGAATGTGGTTGCTTGGACTGCGATTATTACGGGACTTGTTAAGGCCGGGTATTGTAAGGAAGGATTGATGTATTTTTCGGACATGTGGTGTTTTCGTTTACCTTGTGACGCGTTTAGTTTTGCCATAGCGTTGAAGGCTTGTTCGGACTTGTGTGATTTGATACATGGGAAGGAAATTCATGCTCAAGTGTTAAAGAAGGGTTTTGATACGGCAGCTTACGTGGTGAATACTCTTGGTACCATGTATAATAGATGCGGGAAGTTGGAGTATGGTAAGCGCTTGTTTGGAGGGATGCGTGTTCAGGATGTTGTTTCATGGACCTCCCAAATTACATCCTACGCCCAGACGGGTAAAGAAGAGAGTGCTGTTCGGGAGTTCATGAGAATGAGACAGTCAGATGTGAAGCCTAATGCTTACACATTTGCTGCTGTTCTTTCTGCTTGTGCAAATCTTGGCAAGTTGATATTAGGTGAACAGTTACATTCTCAGGTCACGCAACTTGGCTTCGTCAATACTTTATCAGTGGGGAATTCAGTTCTTACACTGTATTCAAAATGTGGAAAGTTGGATGCTGCATCTGTTTTTTTCCATGCTATGGTTAAGAAAGATATTGTTTCATGGAGCTCCATAATATCAGGGTATTCTCAATCTGGATATGGCAAGGAATCTTTTGAGTATTTCTCATTGATGAGGAGGGAAGGACCTGAACCAACTGAGTATGCAATGGCCAGTGTGTTAAGCGCGTCTGGAAGTATGGCTATTCTCGAGCAAGGGAGGCAACTACATGGTCATATTTTAAAAGTTGGGTTAGTAAATACATCACTCGTTCAAAGTGCATTGATCACTATGTATTCCAAGTGTGGAAGCATAAAGGATGCTTCAGAGATATACAGTAGTACATTAAGTGATGATGTTGTTTGCTGGACTTGCATGGTGAATGGATATGCTGACCATGGCCATAGCCAGGAAGCTATAGATTTGTTCGAGAAGATGATAAAGGTGGGTTTAAAGCCAGATGCAGTGACCTTCGTTGGAGTTCTTTCTGCTTGCAGCCATGCAGGACTTGTTGATTTGGGCTACCATTTCTTCAACATGATGGGGGATGCATTCCAAATCAGACCCTCTAAAGAACATTATGGTTGCATGATCGATCTGTTATGCAGGGCTGGCATGTTAGATAAAGCTGAGAACATGATAAATAGTATGCCATGTGGACGGGACGATGTTGTCTGGTCAACCTTGCTGAGAGCCGCCAAAGCTCATGGCGATGCTGACCTTGGGAGACGTGCTGCGGAAAGAATCCTTGAACAAAATCCAGACTGCGCAGGGACACTTACTACCCTGGCTAACATTTATCTAGAAACAGGGAAGCCCGAGGAAGCTGCACGTGTCAGAAAGCTTATGAAATCGAAAGGAGTGATAAAAGACCCAGGATCATCTTGGATTAAGCTAAAAGACAAGGTTTCATCTTTTGTTTCAAGGGATATATCACATCCGCAGAGTGATCATATCTATAATGTCATAGCTTTGCTTCATTCTGGAACAGATGTCTATGTCGAGGACATTGATGCTCTTACTTATGAGTTATGATGCATGACATTTAGAAGGTGGATCCTGTGGATTTCCTTTTCAAGTAGATGCAGGTGCTAATTTAAGTGGCATTGGCATATTGAATTCAATTTCACTTCTGCCCAGTTTAACTGATACTAAGTTAACTGTGCCCCTAGTGAAATCATATCGAAGTTCTATGAGGATAGTGCAGTCTTGTCATCGTCCTCAGGGTCAATTGTGTTTCATAATTCATATAACAGTAATCCTGAAATTCATCAGAGCCTGGCGACGTGCTTTACATATGAACCGAAAACACATTCTTCGAAAGGAGGCATCTGGTCTTTGCATATGCTATCCAATTTACTTCTGCAGACATTGGGGTTGCCTTCTTTCAACTGGTCAGATTATCTTACTCCTTAGATAAAAGTACCTTGAAGAAAATGAGTTACTGCTGCCTTCCCCTCCGCCCTAATCTTTGATGATAGCTCATGTTGATTCACCATTAACTGAATTGCTAAATAAACAATAGCCTTCTGTCTCTGATTGTTTGACCTGTTTCATCAAAGTTGTTGGTTTGAGAGGTTGCTCCCTTAACAATTTTCCTTCAATAATGAGAATTAAGTGATTAACAGGTAAGGGCAGAATGAACCTTGCTCTGCTCTAATTATGTGATTTGCTGAAGTTCCTGCCTTAGTTTTAGACTAACCTAGAGTGGCTATTCTTAAGGCTGTGTTCAATTCCTCTTAATTTCCTGCAGACAATTATTGTAGAGGGAAAAATTGATTAAGGACACATTGGGTACTTATGATTCCTTTTGGAAATTGCTTGTTACTTGCAGCTGAGGAGAATACAACAGCAACAGCAACAGCAACAGCTGAGGAGAATATGCGTGGAAAATCCCAGGGCTTGAAACATCTGCGGACAATTAATAGTTTTATTGATCATTTGGACCTCATTGCAAGGGCTGTTTTTTTTTTGTGGATAATCAGTTCCTCTTGAAAGCATTTCTGAAAGAAGGATTTCCGGTATAAGTATCCAACTGAGGTCATACCCAAGTGTCAGACTCAGCCATATTGGAGTTCCGACTCGGGTACTCAAGGAAACTGCAGTCTCGGTAACTGAGCCCTCGGAAATATCAAGGCCAATAACAGCTGCTACTTTACGGGCAGGTCATTCAAACTATGATGATGGCAGAGCTACTTCACAGGTCAGTTCTGTCAGCGTTCGCTGCATGATAAAACTCGAAGGTATATCTTCTTAGGCATTGGCGGGAAATATAAATCTGTGATGCTGTTGTTTTTTTTGAGTGCCTGGGATGCTGGTGTTCTACACTAAAGAATCATTATTTCACTTTGTGTTCCCTTGTCCAGTTGGTTATGCTCCTGTGTGAAATTTCTTAGAAAGAATATACACATGCTCTACAAGAGGGCTATGTTATACAGTGAAGCAGGAGGCACAAAGAAGTCAACTTGCATGTGATTTTGACTGGCGCATACCTTCTTCTTCTTTTTTTTTTCCCGTTTTTCAGTAGCTCATATCTGCGTTTTGGGTCAATCAGTAAAAGCTTTTGTAGTACTGATGAACTTTGTTACTGATTTCTTTCTATCTGTCTTTTGATTTCTTTCTGGCGTAATGATTCAACTGTTTATCTTATATGCAGTCTATTTTGAAATACTATCGCTTCGCGCACACCAAGAGGGAGCAAATGGCTATTGTCATCCCTGGCCAACCAGAAGAAGAAACAAGAAGAAAACAGTGTCCTGATCGAAGGTTCAACTCAGCTCCAATTTCTTCCTCGTAATCAATGCAATTGAATCTGCTATGTCTGTCTTATAACTCTCAACTTGAGATGGCGTCGTTTGTTGTCCCATTCAATTTGTGCCGACTGCCAGCAATAGTGTCTCAATAATCGGCATACTTTGCCATTTGCATCTCAGAATCCAGATTAGGTAACAAAAAGAATTAGGACAAATTTATAGTTTTGCTTGAGATTGTGGGAACTTGCTGATGCCTTATGGTGAACTTTCCTGCATAGGCTGAGGTGAAGTCCCTGAATTTGAGAATTTTGATCTCTCAGAGGGAGCATCCTTGACCTGCATATATCTGCAACTTTCAAAGTGTAATTTTCGTTGCACTATTAAACTTGCAAAATGCTTTGTTTCAAAATTTTGAATTAAGCATCTAGTTTTAAGTATGGACAACTCCACTGTCTGCAATTGAAAAGGATAATTTTCCATATGCTTGTCCTTCGTTACTCTTGAACCTCATCTTCTCTGTAGGCTAGTCTTCATGCTTGCTCTCTTATCACAAAAACTAGTTCGCACTCATTTTTCATATATGCAACCGGTTTATGCGAGGTTACTAGTGACAAAAAATGGGTCATTAGTCAAATTTAGTGACCCACTTTTGAACGTTACTTTATTAATGTCTCGTCTCATACATGAAACGGGTTTACACAAGTTATTCACCTCGCTTATATATATGTATGTGGATACAGGACCAGAAACAGTTTAGATGAATTGAATTTTGTCGATGCAGTTGATGGTATTCCTCAGACCACGTCATTTCAGCTTATATTTTTGTTAGTCAAGATTAATTTTCCCAGTGTGCAACTTGAAAACAAAAAACAAAATGAATGAGAGGTGAGGCGAGGAGTGACAGCCCAAGCTAAGAAATATCAACCCGTAAACGATATAACAGGCCCAACATTAATCTGTAGCCTTATTGGGGGCCTCTTTTTCTTTTAAAAATCAGTATAAACCTAATCGGCTGGGGACTGGCACTCGAAAACCCTAACCTCACAAAACCACCACCTCCCTTACCCTTTCACATCTCCTTTATAAACAAACAAATCTGCAACCTTATTCATATTCAATGCTCCCAAGTCCCTCCCGTTTTCTGGTATTCTCATAGTCGATTTCTACTTTCGTTGTTTTCCTTTCCCCTTTCTCTCTCTTACTGAACGAGTTTGTACTTTGAAAGGTTGCAAATGAAGTTATTTATTTTTATGGGTGATTGCCCAGCTTATAAACTGGGCAATATGATAAAACCCTTTATTTTGATAGGAAGATCTGATGCACCCTTTTTTCAATCTTTTTATATCAAAAAATACCCTTTTTCTTTATCATCGCTCTCTTTTCTAAATCCAATTATTAGTTTGCCGTTGATGATACCAAATATTATGGTTGTTGCAGCAATGCCTAGCATATGTTGATAAACCCTTTTGACTAGGACGGTCTGAGGCTTCTTCTTCTTATTTTTCTTATATAAATGTTTTTATTTTTCTATATTTTAATTTATCATTATTATGTGGATGATGAGACAAATTATAAATCACAGTTATCCCTGTCTGAGCAATCCGTGCTGAGCCTTTGTGATCTGACACATAATAATAATGTTTACACAATTCCCTTTTTATTTATATTTCTTTTCCCTGATTTTTTTGAACCTGTTTCTGGGTTTTTTTGTTTGGTCAAAGTTCATTTTAATATGTTGTGGGAAAAATTCTTTCCGTTTTCAGTTGTATTTTATTTTATTTATAAAATGGATAGTTAATACTTCATTCTTGTGTTTTGTGTTTATTGTTGATGACTTATCTTGATGTATATCAAGAATAGAAACAAAACTAAATTTTTACTAGAAATTTGCGGACATTTTGGTGTGCTGAAATAAAATTTTCTTGATTTTTCGTTGATTTAGATTATTAGAAAAAAGCTTGATTTTACTAGTTGTTTTCAGTTGTAGCGGTACTGTCGGATATGGTAAACCACGTTGAAGCAACGTCACGCTAGATAACCAGGGAAAAACAAGGTCGCTAATTGAAACTGCCGGCTTTTTTTCTGCACAAAATCCCGACTTGGACTTGAACCCGAAAATGACTTAAACCTACAGAACACGAAAAAATCTGAGTGAAACAACCTGTTTATCTAATAAAATATGATACAGAAAATTTTTTTTGTAAAAAAGTGAGATCTTGTTTAAATTTAAATAAAATATTAGTAGAAATAATTTTTGTATCGAATATAACAAATCGTACATATCGATCAAACCCAAAAAAATACAGAATTACAACGTAAAGGCAATCATAATGGTAGGTATTGATGAGTTGTTAAGTTTTATCCATAATCTTAGAAAAAATTGATATAACTCTTAAGCAAGTTATAAGTAGAGGTATACATATAAATACCTCTTTGTCAATAATCTTGAAGATGGGTAAAAGTTATAAGTTGATTTGACATGCATTTGTGCAAATGTTAAAAGTTATAGTTGTTAGGGCAAGTTTATCCCTACAACTCATTTGCAACTTTTACAACTCCATTTTCACTCCCACATTATCCCTACAAATTTGTTACAACTCTCTTACAACTCCTTTAAATTTGTGCAAATGTTTTATTTTTTAAAAGTAAAGTTTGGATGTGTATAATTTGAAGAGAAATAGAATCTAATAATAGGTAGTATTTATTGAAAAAGAAAGAGAAAGTTGCAAGATGGGGGGTATTCATATATGAATACCCCATCTTGCAACTTTTTAAAAGTTGTAACAACATTATCCCTACAACTTGGGTTGCAACTGCCTTGCAACTCACTAAAGTTGTAAGGATAAAGTTGCCCTTAGTTGCTCTAACAAGACAAGTATATCACAAGTCATAGCCAAACAAACAATGGCAGAAATAATGGACACTATCTTATCAACCATTTTAGTGTCAACAATCAATTAGAGAAGAACAACAACGGAGTAACACCAAAGTTACTCCTTCCGTCCCAAAAAGATCTCTATAGTTCGTTTTTTTTGGTCAACTTTGTCAAACTTTGGCCATAATTATCTCAAAATATATATAAAATATTGGACAAAATATTGTAATCATTGAACTAGATTTTGTAAGTACTTGATTATATTTTTAAAACTTATAAAAATCTATTAATTATTAAAAATGGTCAAAGTAGCAAAATAGTTGACCAAAAAAAGTTCAACCGTAAAGATCACCACTTACCCCTCCTAGCTGGCTAGCTCCAACCAAAACCAACTAGATCAACAAGAGCTATACTCGCATACACCACGCACCTCACTCGCATTTGTCCTCCAACATAACTTGTCACCATTAGTCGCACACAAAGCTCCTCTCAAGAGTTACACAAAAACATATAACTCAAACAGAAGATGATTTGTCGTCTCAAGGTGTATTCTTTACAATAATCAAATATCAAAATAATTAATTATTGTAAATGTAAATTCTAAATCTACAATAAATAAATTATAATATAATTTTTTTTATTTAAATACCTAAAAAAACAAAAATTCTAAAGGGTTAGCACACACGGCCCATGTGGCATGTGCCTTATACGCTGCTCGACCAGAGCTTGGCATTTGTCGGCTCATGGCCGAGCCACACGAGGCGAGCCTCGGCCAAGGTCTAGTCTTGGCGAGATCTGGACGATCTACGCCAGTGTTTGTAAGGTGGGAATGATTCTCACTTCGCAGAAACACAAATCGACCCTGCCATGAGGAAAAGAAAGAGAGGGTCGTAGGCCCATTGACATAGTGACATGTGGTTGCGGGAGAGGATAGAAAGTGGACGGGAGAGGGAGAGAGGAGGGAGAAATTCCTAATGGGTCTTTCAGTGAACTGATTGAGGCTTTTCTCGAGATAACCCACTATTTGTAATACTCTTAGGAAATCATAAAATTTTCCCTTAAAATAATAAAATAGTCTCCTCTTCTCTTATTTTAAAGAAAATGCTTTTTATTTACAAACTCTTACTTGCCCAACTCAACTGGGACTAAATTCGACTGAATTATTTTATCAACACATAACAGTTGTGTAAAATTCATACATAAAGTCCACAAAAAACTATTAAAATCATTAACCAATGTTTATAAAATATTTTATAAATATAAGGTTTCACAAAATTGAAAAATTCAACTATGAAATGTAAAGTAATAATAAAGTAATGATTGGAACCAATAAAATTTAATGGAACAAAAGCAGCACAAGAAGTCGTGAAGGCCTAATAACATTGGAAGTACCAACATAACTTGTCATTGGCTTATTCCACTCATTTCTTAGCTAATAAATTTTAGGGTAAGAAATAAATTATAGGCGAAATTGATGGGAATAATCCCTACTTGAGCCGATTATCCCAAAATAATCCCAACTTCAAAAATTGTTGAGAATAATCCCTACTTGGACCCTTGTAGCCCGAAACGATCTAATTAAGTTTTACAACAAGTTTTTTGATAAATTAAACCTTATTTAAGCCATCAATTTTAATTTTGACTATGAAATACATTAATTCTAATGAATATATGCATAGCCAAAGTTTTATTTACATTTTGACATATTTTAAAATATCATGGGATCATTATGGACTACAAAGGTCTAAGTAGGGATTATTCCCATCAATTTTTGAAGTTGAGATTATTGTGGGATAATCGGCCCAAGTATGGATTATTTCAAACAATTTTGCCTAAATTATATTGCCAAATTAGGAAAGTGGACAAAAAATTAAGCAACAGTTTTGTATGGAAACTCAAAATGCAAGGATGAAAATGTAACATAAAAGCTAAATATGGTAAAATGGCAGCGTTATATTCTAAAAGTATCCCATTATAATTTGCGTAGTAGAAAGACACAAGACTAAATATAGGCATCATCACCAAATAAAATGAGAAAGAATATTCAACATTGTCCATTGCTTCACCACGAACGAAAATAACGGGGAACAAGGCAACACGATTTAAACACAGAACTACAATAATGGCTATCAATAAAGGTACATTTGTCGTAACCCTTATGTTACTCATGTTGATTATATCGCCACAAACTTTGGCTCAAGTTGAAATAAAGTGTGAAAAAACTTGTATGGAGTTGTGTGTTAAAGACGCCAGAAATCCAAGAGTGTGCCCCTTCAAATGCGGTGAAGATTGCATGGGAAAGAAATACACCGCAAAATATTATTTATTAACAGACAAAACACCCGTGCCTGATATTGTTAAAACACACTCCACAATTATGACAACTAAAAATGGGAAAAAGAGAGCTATTTCAACGACTTATAAATCTTAAATGATATATTGTAAATTTGTAAGTATTGCCTTGTAATATTTTTGGGTGTGAAATGGGATCCTTGAAGCCCAAAGTGTTGTCTTGTAACATTTACGGAGTATAATTTATAATAATATTTAAGTAACTATTGCTTTTATTTAACCATATCCTCAATCTTGCTTTGTAGCATCTTATAAGTCTAACATTTATATTATTATAAAAATAAGATGTTTAATTTTAGAAATAAAGGAAAAACAAAAAAAACAAAATCTAGACTGTCAGTCGCGTCCCTTATTGAATGTCCTTTTTGATGACCATTTTTGTTCCTAAATTATGTCTTCTTTAACTATCCTTCTAAAGTAATTCTCTATGATAGCCGTAACATTTATTATATTGTCAAATTATAAAAGTATGAACACTATATTAATAAGGGGTAAAGCTGGGAAAAGATTATTTTTTGTTGATTACACTTGCCTATAACTAACTATATAATGCAGTTGTAGATTTGTTATTATTTGAGTACATTTGCCATCATAAAATCTGTTTGGTGTATTTGCGAGGCAATCCATATCTTCTGTAAACTAAATTGTACCCAATGATATATAATCATAAGAATTAAATAAACTACTGGTAGGAAATAACAAAAAAAAAAAAAAACTGGAACAAAACATGAACACATGTAGCCTATTAAAAAATAACCTACTAATCTTTGCTGTTAATATTACCAAAGTCTATGGTGTTAGTAGTTTTGAACTTTTTAGTTGAAATTGCAGCCTATAAATTGTTGATTGAACCAAAGAGCCAGATCTAATAACAAGAATTGACAGGAACTATGCTCACTCAGAAGTCGCTAGTCAGTGGCCAGTAGGCTCGGATCTAGTCAAGGCCTGCCAAAAGCCTAGAAAGTTGAATGGATCATCTTTGAAGTTCAAACAGTACAAATTTAGAAGTAAAAAAGAAGATTAACTTATTTGAACATAATAGATCTATTCATTACCATAGGATTTGACAAAGATGTTACACTTACCTCAGGATTAACCACCATAATTATGAGTCCCATCAAACTCTACGACTACTTTACAATTACATTTCCCATGATCCACAAACGACAACTCTTCTACAATGTGTAGAATACCATTAACAGTACGACCAATTCATAAACTCAGCTACAATACCGCGGGTTATCCGCCGATGCCAAAACTGAAGGAGGCAGCGACAACGGGCACGCTTCTTCAGTGTGAAAAATTAATTGGAAACTAGGGCAATGATGGCAATGGTTAAGGTAATCATGTAGTTGCTTCAGATAAATCATTCCAGATCGTTCTAGACCACAAGCGTTGCAGGTCATAGTAGACGATTTAATCATATCACTAGACTTGTTATCACTGAATACACTACCTGATGGTGATGTAGCGATTTGTCCCATGCTTGGCCCAGTGATCCTTGAGGTCAACTGGCGATGTGAGATCTTGCCCTTCAGCAGCAAGGCGGCTCAGCAACTTGCTGAAGGCACTTCCACTCATCTTACGGCCACCAACTCGAGCATGTCGTTTGTTGGGCACAGAGGGTAATGGGTAAGAGGACATAGTGGTTGTGCAGCATGAGGACTGCCACCCTCCATTTCCCCATTTGTAGCATTGACGATAAACACCAGTGCATGAGCAAACTGGTGCTGGCATAGTTGACTCATCAAACACTACTTGGTTCAGCCCAAGATCAGGGCCCTTCCAGTCAGTCTTAAGCTGCCTATATTCACTGCCCCCAATTTCCTGTACACCTTTCCAGTCTTGGGATTTAGTGAACATCATCCTGTTTAAGTCTTCACCTTCTCTCTTAGGCTTTCGATTCGATTTGGGGGCCTTTTTGATTGGGGACACAGCATTGGGCTCCTTTGTTCTTTTCATTTTCCGAGATTTTCCACTTTCCAATGGGGGAGATGACAATGGGAGTGCATCAGGTACGGGGGCGGCATCTCTTTCTTCAAATGAAGCCTCACCAACTTGAGAAGGATGCTGTGGATGTTGTTGAGGGTGGTGCATATGTTTCACACCACGGGAAATTTGGCACCCAGGAGGGCAAGAGTTACTACCATTAACAGAATTTTGCCGAAACTGTAGAGCAGCCAAAGCATTGTCCCTCTCCAAGATTGCCTCATTCCTTTCTTGGATTGCTGTGTCTCTCTGCATTATAGCCAAGTCTCTCTCCTCCAAGGCTTTGTTCTTCTCGTTGATGGCCATGTTTCTTTCTTGGATTGCAGCATCTCTTTCTGCCATAATAGACATAATGTGCTTCATTGACTGTGGCTGTTGCATTAACCACTGGGACAAAAAACAGCAGAACATATCAGGACAGGACAGCAATTTTGTGCAAACAGCACGACAAAAACCATCATGATACTACTGACATATTCTGCACAATCTACCTGACTCTGTGGTGGTTTATACATTTCTGGTTTGTGTCTTCCGTTTTCACGATGCCCACTGTCGTCCATTAGCAGCCTGGAAATAACAAATGTCACAGCTCTAAAAAGTATCCACCTTTTAGCCTCACTGTCATAACATGCTTCAGCCGACAACAATAGACATGGACCAGCAGACGGCAAAATCCTAATGAGAGGAAGAGAAAAACGATGAAAACATGAGATCAAAGAAACAAGTATAAACAGAAGTTACCTGCACTGTAGTGCAGGCAGACATCAGAAGCTTCAGCCCTGGATCCAAAACATCTCATACATTATCCAAAAGGCATGCATCATATATCAAACTCCACAAATGCAAGTAGCATGCATCAAAATAAGTCGGTGTGAGTGTGTAACTAATAAACTACAAAAACATTTCCAATGCCAGATCAAGGTCTGGCGCATCAAGGCATCAAAGGTACTCAAACGAGGACAAACAGCTCAGGCTTTAAAATTATAATACCTCTTTCTACAATCTACATGTGCGCTTACATGGATGAACAAGAATTGATGCTTCCTCAGAATCAGTAAACATCTACGGTAATATTTTAAACTTTTTATCTCAGAATCTGGTGACCACAACTCCTAATATCAGCAAAAGGTGCTATCACATAAACATCCAAAATGTTCTAATGACCAGAAAGTACGACATCATCAAATAAAAGAAAATCCCACTGAAATAAAGAAACAATAAAGGAATTAGCTAATTTCACCTATAGAAAGTGTGAAACCTACTTCTCAACACCTATCAACCCTCAAACCAACAACAATAGCAACAAAAATGGAGCCCCAGTCCATCGAAGTTGGCTACCATGAACCACATACGGACACACAAATAAACATACAAGCAAAGACACACGCAAACATAAACACACAAACTTACACACACACACAAGGGACAAGTCTTCTATGTCTACTTAATTTAAGCCTATGGAAGAGGATAAGTCCAACTTGGAGTTCTCTTGTGAGTTTATGACACAGAGAAGTTCAAATACACACTCTATTATAGCAGAAACATCAAAGATCGCAATTCCATAACCAGGACAAACTAATGATTTATAATTTCCAAAGTCTTGACCTTACAACCTAATATATCTGTAAGGCAACACTAATAGGAAGTAATGGGAAGATATTCAAAGAAGCCATATACCTTAATGATAGAGATATGGTGTCTTCAAGTTATCAAATGGGACACATGATGATCGTGAAGGTATCTGCATTCCATAAAAAAACCGATAAAAGATGTTATCCAATAAACATTCATCGATATTCAAAGATATCACATCCGATTCCTTGCTTGCTATTTCAAGACAGAATTTCGGTTTATGAAGTAATGCAAAACCAAGAAACCAAAAGCAATGAACATTGACATCAAACTGAACGAAGCACAACATGCTGGAAAGTTGAGAGCTTCACAAAACCTCAAATCAAACTTGCAAAAATGTGAATTCTCTACAAGAATATGAAGTAACAGCACAAGGCAAAAAGTTTGCACAAATTAAGCAACGAAACAATCCTCTACACACAGCTTAACATGCTCACAAGCAGCAACAATATACATATCAGCGAATCTTTACCTACAATGCAGCGTTACGAAACTACGTTACTAGCAAACCAACCGAGATTACTACCACATCTGAAACAAAATATCTCAATTCTCTTTCTTCAAACCAAAATCCAAGGCAGAGAGCACTATTGTAAGATCTCTTTTCTAGTGTTCACCAACTACTGAAGTTGATCTGAACTAAATACTCTTAAACTATGATCATCTGTATCCTCACCTACTCACACCTACACTCTTTTTCTGAACTTAACTAACACATAAAAAAAACTCACTAATAATTTGAAGCAAAAATAGCAAGAAACAAGCACCATGCAAATAAATTAACAAAAAAATTACAACATAGCATAATGCAAGTAAAAAAAAATTACCATAAGCTAAAAATCACTTCAACTAACAACAAAAATATACCCACATCTAAATCAAGCAGTTAAAAAAAAAAACAAGCTCAAGTCAAACCCAAAACAAAAAAAAAAAATCAAAACCCAAAAATCCCAAAAAAAACCCCAAAAAAAACACAAATCAAAATTTAGAAAAAGCAAAGCATACCCAGATGAGAAAATCAAAGAAAGACACAAACTTTAAGCACAAAAGTGAAAAACAAACAGCAAACACCCAGATGCTGATCAGAGCAAAAAGAAAGAGTAGTAGGCACAAGTGAAGAGAGAGAGTGGAATGCAAGTGGGCAAGTGGGAATATTTACCATATATAGAATGAATGATTGATTGATGAGAGGAAGTATTGGTGGGAAGGGGAAGGGAAGATAAGAAAGAAGAAAACCCTAAATCAGATGAAGAATGATGTAAGAAAAAGAATATCAATATCAATGTTATTATTATGATATTATCTTTTATCAATATACTACTAGTACTACTAAAGTGTTGTGTGTGTGAAAGAGAGAGAGAGAGAAGTAAATGAATTGTGGGAAAGAACAGTTGGGGTTGGGTTGGGTTGGGAATGGGAGGAGAGAGAGTGGGATAGAGATAGGAAAAAAAATGAATGGAATTTGTTTGGACTTTCTTTGTCTGATTGATGATGAGCTTTGAGTAAAATAAGTTTCAGTTTTAGTTTTGTCTTTGTTTTTTCTTTTCTTTTCTTTGTTTACTGTGTTTAGTGGACTGTTTGTTGTTACAGTCAGAGGCCAGCTAGCTTTGTTCACTTCACCTGCTTTTATTTTTTAAAAAAGATATTTTATTTTCAGTGTTTTTTTTTTTGTTTTGAAAAAGATGATTTTATTTTCAGTGTTTTTTGTTGACAAAGGATACATTAACTTGTTTTCAGTGTTGAAAATAGATAAGTAACTGCAAAATGGGAAAGGGGGATTGGTGGTGATTATGGGGTTGCAAAATTGACGATCATGGAGATATCGGATCAAAATTGAAAATTGTCAAATAGTTTTCTTATTTTGAAAGAGGAGATCATGCATGATTCATGCACAATATCCTTGTAATAAGGTCCTGGTTAAATGGATTTATTTGGGCATAGTAAGGCGTTTTGTAAAGAAACGTTTAAGCTCAGGTCACTATTCAAGTAAAGATGATAATAATTTGGATCGATAGAATCAATGAAAACTTATGCAATGTACCCATTACCCAAGGTATAATTTTGTTAAGTTAGTATTTTTGTGGAAACATGGATTGATAAGTCTCAAGGGTTGTCAAACATTGATCAAGATAGTACATGAAATTTGAATCTAACATGAACTTTTTAGTGATACATTTCTAATGACCTACAATGAATTACAAATGAATATCGATATCACAATTTTTTGCGATCAAAAGAAACAAGCTAAACTGAATGGAACATAATTGCATAATTGAATTGAAGTGAAGTTTTGAGTAGTTGTATAGAACATTTGTGCAATGTGAAGTTTATGGGACATGATTAAGACTTGCTTACGAAACAAACACAGAAACACTCCCTTTCGAAGGGATGAGAGAGACTTTGGAGCAGAGGAAAAGTGAATAGAGTGGTCAATTATTACTTATCTATTTTGGTAAGATGCTTTGTTTTCCGGAATTCCTTTGGTGAAATGATCTTTCGGTTTATCCCAAACAAGCAAAATCATGGAAAGAAAAAACTCAATCGATTCAAATAATCATGAAGGGGCAATTTGGTCACTGAGCCGGCCATCAGTGACACAGGGTTCAAGTATCCAATGTGCCGGAACTCGAATCAATCAATTGTGGATGTTAATGTTCAGATGATACTTCAACAAGACAACAACCAAAATGGATGACAAAGTTTGTTCTTGCGATGTACAAAAGGACCTTTCTCCTAGTAAAAAACAAATTGCATGCAAACTTTTTCAATGGTTTGGCACCCTTAAAACTTTTACTCCGTATCTCGGAAGAAACACCCTCATCAACCATCTTTCTATGGTAATGAACAAAATTTTGGTCCATTGGATGCAGGTATCTCGGATTAAAGAGAGGATTGTTACTGGATAAGATGGATTGGGCACCTCTACTACCTTTATTGTAGCAGTCTAGTTTTTGGTAATGTTATTAGTGTCCCTTAAGGGATGAAGAGTTGGAAACTCATACTCCATGAGTCATAAGTCATATCCTTGAAGCTTGTGGAAGGTAATGGTTGCCAGTTTTTTTTCTTCCTTCGAATTCCTGAAGTCACAGGTAAAAAAAAAACAAAGAGGAGACAAAAGCTAAAAAGAAAGAAAGAGACCTCTATTCGAAATGTGAACATCAATGACATACATGTCTGCTCAAGAACATGTGTCTACATGACCGCAGGAATCTGACGCTGCTCTCTAAAACAATTCGTCAGCTCATGCTCGTCAAATTTGAGGCGCTGTCCAGAATTCACCATTTTTAGCTATACAACTCAAGAAGCATATCATGCTGTTCATTATCTCCAAATGAGGAAAGGCTGGCAACAGAGACAGGCTTCGACCAACATGAGTGCACAAGCATCAGGATTACATACTTCCAGAGAAAGCATACTCCAACAAACCCAGAGTTGGGAAAATATTCACAATAACAAAATAACTGAGCATTACAAATAGGAATACATCTATTTTTCATTCGAAATGCAATCAGCCTTAAAAGATCCGAAATAAAAAATGCAGCTGATAGAAAATACATTTACATTGTTCTGGAGGATGAATGGGCATCTTGGATTCCACTGGGTTGGCACACTTTTCACCGAAGGCCGGGTTCATGCTCCAGCTCACGAGTCTTGAAAACACCAGTATTTTACTTAGCCATCTCAAGTTCTACTTAGGGTGCTCTTTCTTTTCTATGCTCGACTTCGAGAGTATGAATACACCGATAACTATCAACAAGGCACCTGCAAACCACTGTCATAAGCCTAAGTGTCAGGACTGAGCTTTGAAGCGACCATACAGAACAGACAAAATATGTGATGCATATGCTGATGAATCTCAAACATTGCCAGTGGAGGCACTTGACTGGCAGGTGAGAGTTTCAGAAAAACGGATGTCTATGACACAATGGCAGTGTCACTTCCCTATCTAATATAGTACAACATGAGATGCTGTTTTCATTTCCAGCCGTGTTTGGTGTTCTGCAATCTGAAGATGCCAGATCGGTAGTTTGAGCAGCCAGCAATAAGTGACTAGTCGATTTCTGTGCCTAAGTAATGCAGACTACAAATCAATGGCTTCATGACTCCATTTCAAAGTAGCACAGAAGGTGGGTACGGACAAGTCTCTGGTCTCTTATCAGCACTCTGTACAGTCTGTACTTGTCATCTTAGATGATTGTCAATTCATCAAAAGTATTCGACACATGGACTACCAGCAAACACACTCACAATTATGGCAGTTAAGATTTAGCTCCGATTTCCTCGATACGTGGTGAGGCATCCGAGGTTTTCTTATTCTGTTATCTCCCTATCAACTTCAACACTAAATATGTCACAAAATAAACTCTAAAGTGGAACCTAACACCAAAAAAAAATATACACTTTCTGATTATGAAGACTAAGATCAAAGACACCTGCCATATCATAAGATTTTTCTAAATCATTTAATCCAGGTAAGTCAACAGGCAAATACAAGCGAAAAGAGAGCTGACCAGAACAAGCTACAACTTACCTTGGGTGATAATGCTTCCCCAAACAAGAAAAATCCAGCCAAACCCGAAGAGAGAAAGTTGGTTGCGAAGTTTGTCACCGTCGCTTGCAAAGATGACAAAGCTCTAAGGCTGTTGACATAGCAACCCCACATTGTGACATTGAAGATGATAACAAGGCTGTATTTGACAACCTGGTGACAACATTGCGTCATGTCAATACTATTTTTTACAAGCAATTACCTAATGGAGAATGATGAGACTTGATTTTTAACCGATTAACTTGTACTTCCGAGTTCTAATCGCCATATAATAAATCTTTAAACAGTACAGTAGTTACCAACTCCACAACAATTATGAGTTGTGGATATTGTAGAGACTGAATACTACTTGCACTTCAGTACTTCTCTCTCAAAGGTCTTAATTGATAAAACAATATATTGTGCAAAAATGTATATTTACATCCAGTAAGGTACTAAGGCAATGCTTACCTGGTACACCTAGGTATATTTTGGATTGTGTACATCCATCCCACTCTCATTATCTCCCCTTACCATCTAAAGAACAAAAGTATTTGTGTTTTGTAAAAATGCATTTTAGAAAATCCATTCGAGTTTCTAAAGAGATTCATTTAAGTGGACCATATAACTTGCCGGTACTAAGGTGCCTCTTTTCCAGCTGCAAAAGCCTCCTCGGGTTATCACAATTAACTAACCAACATCAACTAAGAAAAAAAAAAACCAACATCAACTAAGCAAAATTGTTAATCTTCCCCATAGTACAACACTAACCAAAGAAGCCCAACAGCTAGTTTGTTTCACCCCATTTTTCACATTTGGGTTAGGTTGAGACAACTCAAACCCAAAATCATTGTTTGATTCGGATTTAGAGTTGACTCAACCCAACCCAGTAGAATGCTAAACCTAGGGTTCTTCCAAACTACCGCTCCACCTCGCATCACACTGGCTGGCACCCACTCCCACCAAATCCACAAACCACCACCATCTTCTCTCTCCTCCTTTCATCTCGACCATATTCCACTCCAACTAAATACACCAACACATGGATTGAACATGCTCACTGGCACCCCTTAATAGTGAGTAGGCACACAAAAAATCAAATGCCCACCTAAATGATCATCTAACTCAAAACATTTCTCACAACCCATCAAGTCATTTGTACAATCATTATGCTCTGTCATCAAATACCAATGCAATCACCAGAATCTGAGATTCAGTTACTATTCTTACTTTTTTCAACTCATCATCATAACCACTAGTTACAATATCAAAGTACACGCAGTATCAAAATTCTTAAGCTTAACAGTTTAGTTGAAATAATGGAGAGGTATTATTTATTTACCTCAAAAGAGAAGTACTTCGCAGAAATAGCAGCTAAAGCAGCGTTGAAGCCAGCAGCTACTGCCCACGCGTACCCTTTACTTTCTCTCTCCTCTTTCCCCATTTCGTATGGAATGCCGACGATGATCTCTGACTCTGACATAGTTTTATTTCAAGTGCAAAGAGAGACACGGAAGCCGGTAAAAATCGAGCATTTAACTTTTACTGAGTTACATGTGTGGCGCTTGAGTAACTATCCCTTCTTTTAACTCTGACATAGTTTAGGAACATGAGTGAGGAAATGTTGATGCAAACATAGACCATTTTCTGGGCTTTCTTTTCTTAAAATGTTGGGTTTCGCTTGGGTTGGCCCATGTTGTGAGGAGTATGTTGGTATGTTCCACTCATGCCAAGTTGTCAATTTTTGACCTCAGGGCTAATTGGCTAAACGAGCCGAAGAATAGAACAACTTTGGACCAAAGGTTCTATGAGACTATGATTGTAATGATATTACTAATGGTATTTCCGTGTCTTAATGCAAGTATGTACATATAAGTACGTTGGAAGTTGGAACCTCCGGATGAAGGTTTTTGTTAAGATTATTTTGATAGTTCTCTAGTAAATAGCGTTGTAAATTACGGTTTTGTTGTTCGGGATCATTGTGGTTAGTTGAGAGCTAATGAAGCAAGACGACTTGAATCAACATCAATTTTCATTACTGAAGCATTTGAAATGCCGGATGGTATTCAATGGGCAATCACAAAGGATATGAAGAATATTCTTATTGAAGGTGATAACTTGACTGTTGTTAAGGCTTTACGGGGACAGATCAAGTTCCCGTGGCAAATTAGAAGTCTAATTGAATATACAAAGGCCTTCCTTGAGGCTGCTATTGGTGGAAATTGAATAGAGCAACTAATTGGGTGGCCTCTTATGGTCGTTGTTATGGTTGTTTCTATTGGGATACTTCATATTATGTTGACCAAGATTCTATTATTCCTCAAGCGGAGGAACTCTTAATCTTTTACTATTCCTTACCTTTTAAAAAAAGCACATGCCAAATTGTCCAATATTGTACCAACACATTTTACTACCTTTTTTAAAAAAACTATAAATCCATCTCCTTATCACAAAGCAACACTTTGCGCAACATCTTGAACTTCGTACTTGAAATAGAATTTTTATTTGCCAATTGAGATTTTTTATTTATTTAGATTTAAACAAACACACATTTTTTTTTAGTTTAACAGATCCTTTAATTTGCTACTCCTAATCAACTTTAATTAAGAGCTTAAGGCTATGCTCTTTCTGATTATTTTTTAACTTTAATTTGAATTTTGCTTGCTGTAGAATGAGGAAAATATCCGCTTAAAGGATATATGGTGGTATGTAAAGCTAGTCCTAATATTAATATACTATATGATGACCTCTATCATATAGTAATATACTAAGCTAGTTACAATAGTAATCTTGGAGACTTCGACCCCGTGTCTCGAAGTATTGCATACATGCGGTGAATGGTGATGTGGGGTGCTTCATTGACAACTTGAGCGACAAACTAAAACTGTCATTTTGTTTATTTGTTTGTATCTTGTTTGTATCCATCATAAAACAAAAAAGAAGAAGTTATGTCCTTACGGAAGAAGTACTACTATAGAAAATTACCACTCACTTCGTCACTTTACATCAAAATAAATGAAAAAATTACTTTCAGGGAGTCAAATTTATAAACTTTGACCATAGATTTTCATGTTAGAATTACGATAGAATTTCTAATCAAGTAGTACATTTTTAGTCTACAAAATAGTTTTTTATTAGGGATTTTGTGTTTTTGTTATTCAAACTAGCTAGCTTAAACTTGAAAAAAAATTATAAATTTTTGTCTTGAGGGAACATTACATTTTTTTTTAGTATAAAGTGAGTACTCCATAAGTCCGTAGTAGACGTTGGATTGAAAAGTTTAAGCAAGTTTGAAAAAGGGAAGAAATAAACAGAAAAGAAAGCACAAGAAACACACAAAAACTAAAAAAAAAAACAAAAAACAACACCAACAGAAAGCACAAATCGACGATCCGCCCTTGACAACAAACAACCAACCACAGCACAGAACTCCTATCCAACGGATCGCTGACATGGACAAATCCACGATCCACAATCCACCATTCACTTAAATCGAACCGTCAAATGACTCAAATCCCACGTCCTTCCTCTCTCACAAAACCGACCTACCACTTCCTCTCACACTCTCACCCATATAAATACCCCCACACCCACACTCCCATTTCCTCATATCAATCAACCAACCAACTCCGTTCTCTCTCCACAAAACCAAATCACCCACTTTCCTCTTTCTCAAAAAACAAAACCAACAACCAAATGGCTCGTACTAAGCAAACCGCTAGAAAGTCAACAGGAGGAAAAGCACCAAGGAAACAACTGGCAACAAAAGCCGCTCGTAAGTCTGCTCCCACCACTGGCGGCGTTAAGAAGCCTCATCGTTACCGCCCTGGCACCGTCGCCCTACGGTAAGGAAATTATTCTTTTTTTTCCTATTTTACCCCTAACCCATCTATTAAAATTACCATCTTACCCCTCTAACATTTTTTTCAACTTTTGTTACACAGTGAGATCCGGAAGTACCAGAAGAGCACAGAGCTCCTCATCCGTAAACTCCCCTTCCAGCGCCTTGTTCGTGAGATCGCCCAGGACTTCAAGGTAATTTCATACTACCATATAAAAAATAATATGAAACTTATAATTTGTATTGTTGTATTGATGTTTATTTGTGATTAATTATTTTTGCAGACGGACCTGAGGTTCCAGAGCCACGCAGTGTTAGCACTACAAGAGGCAGCAGAGGCGTACTTGGTGGGACTATTTGAGGATACAAACTTGTGTGCTATTCATGCTAAGAGAGTTACCATCATGCCTAAGGATATTCAGCTTGCTAGGCGCATTCGTGGCGAGCGTGCTTAAGGAGGGGTTAGAGATTATTTGATTTGAGGGGTGTTATATAGACAGAGTATACATACCTTAATTAGTTATATGATGTGATATGTTGGTAGTAGATTGGTAGTGGTTTGAAGGTTTTTAGATCTGCGTTTGTATTAGACTTGATTATTAAAAGTAAAGAGGAAATTTCAATTTCAATTGTCAATTGTTGTTGTTGTTTCTATGTCTTTTTTATGTTTGGTTTAGTGATTTTATTGGGTTATTGTTGTGATCAAATGTTATGTTTTATGTTTTATTTACAGTAAAGAGGAAATTTCAATTTCAATTTCAATTGTTGTTGTTTCGATCTCTTTTGTTTTGTTTTATACAACTCCAAAACAAGATAGATGTTTTTTCTCTATATGATTTTCCTCGCACACTATAATATGCAGATTTCCTTGTATAAATCTAAAATTATGGACAAAGACATGACTACATGAGCATGGCTATACAATTAGCGGTAAATCATGTTTAAATAACAAATAATTGGACCGTATAAGAATCAAAGTGCTGATCACCCCTGTCTGGGTTCTTTCATCCTTCCATTCATTACACACCTTCTCCTTCCAACTTCTTTATCAACATCAAATGAACTGTAAATTTATTTCCACATTTATCAAAAGCAAAAGCAGATTGGGGCTTTTATCAATTGACATACTCTGCAAAGCAAAATTAAGTTGGGAATAGAAAGAATACAATCGAATAACTATTTTGAACAGTCAATAAATTCATTGAACAGGCAAGCGGAGGCACCAAAGTTTTATTATAAAAAACAGCTTCATATTGAACACCCAAAATCAAAAACAGAGCTTTATATTACGTATTCAATTGTTTTTCTTTTTATGAAAGCGCCAAATTTCTCAGGGGACAATACAATTTGGGTTAATAAAGGAATCAAACAGCGACTAGGTTGAAAAAAAATCAAAGAATTTGAGAACACCCAAAAAAATCAAAGAGTTTGAACCCAAAATCCTTCGCTAGGGATATCTTGGTGCACCAGGAACATCATATAAAATCCGGGAGGGGCTATGATGAGGGATGCGGGTATCTTAACTGTGACTTGGTACATTGACATACCCAAGGATACAGGTGGTATTGCGTTGTCAAGAACAAGTAATCTTTGGTTCATTGAGAAAGCGTGTGTGGTAAATGGTGGCCTAACCAATGTGACCTTAACTGAGGCCAACTTAACTGACCCAAAAGGAACCATGAACTTCATTCGTAGCAACTGTCCGCGCATGATCTTAGAGCTCAGACCGGATGTTATGATAATAGGCCGACACCCGTTGTTCGGATTCAAGTACGGTGGTGAGAAGGCCTCGAGGCTGAGCTCAGTTGGGAAGAGCACATTGGTAAAGTTGTAGTACCGGTTCGGGTTAGACCCGGCCACTAGAACCCTCCCGTCACGTAGTAAGGTTGCCGTAGAGTGGTACATCCTTGGAATTGTTGTAGCTTCTTGTACCTCAAATCGAAATCCAAGAGGTTTATACGGATGGTATAAAACCGGGCTAAGGGTTGGGTCCCGACCATATCCCCACCCGCTAGTTCCACACCCGGCTCCATTGATTATTAGAACATCTTCATTGGGAAGGATCACCATGTCACCCATGGTTCGGGCCATCGGCATAGTCTCAATCAACCAGGTCGGATTAGGGTCTGTTAACTTTAGCCTAGCACACGTATTTAGAGCCGGTAAATATTGACGTAGACTCCTAGCCGTTAGAAAAGATCCTTTCGGTGCCCCGCCACATACCAATACCTCAGGTTTGGGACGGGTCTCTAAATTTCTCATTGGTAGAAGTACCGCAGATCCGGAGCTGGGGTAGCTTCGTGGGTCGCCTCCAGGGATCTCCGGGTAGGTCCTGACCACGGCATTTGATGTATAATCAAACAATATAGCCCTATTGTTTGCGAAAATGAACAAGTTCCCGTCCACATTAAGGAACACAAATGGATACAAATTGTTTTCTACTATTGGATCATTTGTTTGAGCAAGAAAAGGCAAGCTACGAAGATTAGCAGAAGCCCGAGTCTTAGGGAAGAACTCATAACTAAAAGCTCTACGACCTCCAATCACAATGGTTGTCCGACCATCAGGCAAAATATGGTTCGTAGAATACCACCTTTTAACCGCGAGTTGGCCTGATTGCTCAACCCAATCACAAGTAGGGCATGGCTTAAATGTCCGAACCACCTTTTCCCCATCGTTGTAGCCACCTGTTTGGACTAACTTCCCATCCGAGAAGACCGAGCCAGAGGAGCACCAAGTATTTGTCTGGACCGTCAGTGCTCGGAAGGTGTTCGTGAGGGGGTTGTATTCAACCGAATGAGCAGTGCAGTCGATGTTTGAGGCTTGGTCAGTACTACAACGGAAGTTTGGGAGGGAAAGATTTGATGGTCCAAATTCAGTCCGGTCGAAGAATATTACCCTGTCATCGCTTAGGAGTTGCGAGTGCATGGCTGAGATGCCTATGCTTTGTTGTAGGAGCTGCCATTGTCCTACACCTAAGGAGTGTTGAGGGAGAAGAGAAATAGTAAAGAGCAACAATTTGAGGAGACTGATCAACATGAGACGATAGGGCCTGATCATGATGATAATTTTAGCTTCGATTTTGCTTTCTTTTTCTATTGTGTGGTCGGCTTTTGGGACATTTAAGCGTAAACTAATGGAAGTTTTGATCAGTATGTTTTGATCGTTCTGTTTGTTGTCTTGATGGTCTAGAGAGAATGTATGTATAGATGTATGGTATTAGTAACATAGTTTGTGCTTACCTCGTCAGAAGTGTATGTGCTGGTTGAGTGTAATTAAAGAGCTAAAGACAGGATCAATTCAAGTTGATCATGTATTAAAAAATCAGTTACTACGCTCACAGCAGTAGTAGCGATCGAATCCCATTACAACTTACTCGTAGATATATCTACTTATAGTTTTAACCTTCAGCCATGGTAATAAATCTTATGAATCAACCTCATCTTCTATTGTACAATTAAATGAATTTGGATGGCTAGTACTTTTCATTGTAAAAGTCGGGTGTCATACTTGGAAATTAAATACTCCACATTTTCATTTGTTGTTGATCGATTAGGTTGGCTCAATAGTGAAATGCCTCATTGAATTCGCATAGAACTATAGAAGCTACAAATCATAAAAGAAGGCTAACATTAAGCCCAAAGAGCTTGAAGAAACCTCGTGGAAACAAAAGAAGAAAGAAAGAAAAAAGCAATCCTGTATCCCCTCGGAGATGAGGTTGTCTTCTTCATCCCGCCAACAGTTCCTTATGAATCTATAGCTCTCTCTTGGAAGCAATAATCCAAAGAGATGATGTCCTATTGTCCTAGATGATCAATATTCGTGCGCTGCATTTTGTTTGCCTCTTCTATGTGTACTACAATAGTGGGTACCCATGAATTTTATCATGGGAATGAAAGTCAATGGAAAGGCTTGGAGTTCTTTAATTTGTTCGTTTCTAAGCGGTTACCTTAACTAGGAAAATGTCATGTTAATGATCTATTAGCTTTGATAAAGGGCCGTAGATATATAGATATAGTTGAAAGAGTAACTAATATAGCATGCATGTATGTGCTATGGATCTCGATTTGTCCTAGGGTCAATGATATTTTGAACAGGGTCAATTACTTGATAGTTACAGGGATTTATTTTATATGTTATTTTGTCTTAGTTAATTATTTTGTTAAGACTTGGGTATCCGTCAATGGCAAAGCTACAATCTGTAATTTGTTGTTTCGTGGTATGGAAATCACTGCATTAAAAGTGATTATTTTCGTCTAAACTGAGGTTTAAGTATTAACAGTCGTTTGCTCCAGAAGGATCACATAACTACCACACATGCACTTGAGTACTAGAGGATATGTTGTTGGAGAGCCAAAGAACTGGACTCAACAAGGGAGGTCAGGTTTGTGAGAGGGGGAGAGGATGGAGAAAAGTTTCAACGTGAAAAGATTTCTAAGGGTGAGGAAAACTGAGAAAAATAGGGATGAAATTGGATAGTAGAGATGTGAAACGTCATTCTTTTATAAATTTTCATTAGTGATTTATATATTTTCTTATATGGAATTATGACAATAATTTCATATAGGAGAAGTGTTTTGATAAGTGCATTTTCTTATTTTCTTATTTTAAGTGTCAGTTGAATTTGGCAATTCACTTTTGGAAAAAGATGAGTATATGGGTTTTACTTAATTTATGGAAATGCAAAATTAATTTATTTATTAAAAAGAAAATTGATAATTTCATGAAGAGTCTATATATAAGGGCATGTTTCTTGGTTGTATTTTAGTGGGTTTAAGGGGAGTATAACCCTTATACTTAAGTATAACACCTATAATATGGGACCCATTTTATAAAAGTAAAGGTGAGTTTTATAATGGCAAAATTGCTGGGAATAATCCCTACTTGGGCTGATTATCCCAAACTAATCCCAACTTCAAAAATTGCTGGGAATAATCCCTGCTTGGACCCTTGTAGCCTGAAACGATCTAATTAAGTTTTTACAACAACTTTTTTGATAAATTAAACCTTACTTAAGCCATCAATTTTAATTTTGACTATGAAATACATTAATTAATTCTAATAAATATATTCATAGCCAAAGTTTTTATTTTACATTTTGACATATTTTAAAATGTCACGGGATCATTCTGGGCTGCAAGGGTACAAGTATGGATTATTCCCAACATTTTTTGAAGTTGGGATTATTTTGGGATAATTGGCCGAAGTAGGGATTATTCCCAGCAATTTCGTCTTTAAAATCCACATACTCACCTTTGTACTCCAATTAACTAAATACATGGCACTCACATGCATTTTCTTTTTAAAAAATTCATTTATTTTTAAATCTTAAGTAAGTTTAACTAATAGGCAAAATTCCGAGGAATAATCTCAAATTGGGGCTATTATCCCAAAATACCCCAAGTTAACATATTTCTCAGAATAATCCCAACTTGCCCGACTTTTCACTTGAGCATATTACTGATTGCCAGAAAACTGTTTTCTGGTGAAATCTTGCTTATGCAGCTAAAGAACATACGTCTAATGTTGACTTGACTCTTGATTAAGTTAAATGAGAGCACATGAAGCCCACGTGACTCTCAACTCACATTATCCTCATTCTTTTCCTTCTCTCATTCAACATAATCTATAGCCAAGTCAACATTAGGCGTACATTCTTTAGACACATAAACAAGCCGTCATCGGAAAGTAGCTTTCTGGCTATCATTAATCTGTTCAGGTGAAAAGTCGCGCAAGTTAGGATTATTATGAGAAATACGTTAATTTGAGATTATTTTGGGATAATGGTCCCAACTTAGGATTATTCCCAGCAATTTTTCCTTACTAATAAGGTAGAAAGTATAATTTGAGTCTAAAACAAAAACTTGCCATGTCACTTCTTTTATATTCTAGTGTATAATGATTAAACATGCCCTAATAGGTTAAACTAGGGAAATGCCCACTTTTAATTATGTTGTCAGTACACAAAAATCCCACACTAGGCATTTTTCTCTTCTCTCCCACTTTTTCACGTTGGACGCCACTCTCTCTCCTTCCCTCTCGCCACCGCTTGCTAAGGCCCAAGTTCAACGTTTCTAAGCTACCTCCCCTTCATTCCCCTCCTCTCCACTCGTGTTGGCCGTGCGTGTTACTCCCCTCTTCATTTCTTTCTCACGTCATGTTAAGTAGGGGCATAACTCTCAATACTTGACACCTCCACCACGATACCGCCAAGTAGGGATGGTAACAGTAGGGTGGTGATCGGCCACTTATGGCGAGTGACGAGTGAGTATCAACCCAAGCATCTCCGCTTTGACGAGTCTGATTCATGCCACTATCCTCGCCCCATCCACCACAGCCCAAACCAGCCTCATCTTGCGAATGCCATACCTCATCAAAAAATTACACAAGAAGGTAGCTACAAAACCATTATACCACCACCCTTTAAACGAA
>ONZK01001577.1:805-13750 GCA_900322385.1 Pharnaceum exiguum | reverse complement strand
GTTTTTTTCAGTTCAGTTCAGTTAATTTTTAGTTATAATTATAACTGTCTTCAGTTTTTTTCAGTTCAGTTCAGCATCTTTCAGTTTTTTTCAGTTCAGTTCAGTTTTTTTCAGTTTCTTTCAGTTTAGTTCAGTTTCAGTTTATATCATTTCAGCCGACCAAAACACACCCTTAGTTAATAGCAAGTGAGCCCCTAAACTTTTACAACAAGGCTTTGGATATCAAGTTCAACCATAATGAATAAATGCAAGTCTTTGGTAATTGTTAACGGTACGGACTACAAAAGTAAGAATGATTTGCTAAATTGGTGACTTCGATCTATAATTTTTAAATGAGATAAGACTTAAGGAACACATACGTTAGGTTTTACTAAACAATTAAATTGAGTTTTTGACTATCTCTAATTTTTGGTGCTTTTTTAAAGAATTACAATATATACCATTAGTCACATTTTTAATGTCATTAATCAGTGTCTTTGTTGTTAGTCATAAATTCACCCGGTGTAAAGGTACACCCGCTGTAACAAAGATTTTCTGATTGACTATAAGTAACATACTAAATATACAAAATCCGATAAAATTTGATGACCCCATTTACAGAAGGCATAAACAAAAATGCTGTAATCGCAGAAGTATCATTGTCTTATCAATATATTAGAAAATTAAATAAAAACTATAGTATTAAATGATAGATCGTACATTGCACGGGCAAGAAATTAAACCCATTCTTTATTTGAAAAAAAAGGAGGCTCAACCAAAATTGTCGCGAGGTATTTGAGTTGATTTCTGTATTGCTCGAAATTGATGTCTTGCGTACATATACACTTCATCTCCACATTGCTTCCAGTAATTGGAGCAAATGATTGGCCAATCTCTGAAAGGGACAACTATAGTATGACGAGAAGTTTAATCAATTCTTTGTGGAAACGAGTCATGTTGCTTTAATTTGGACTTTGGATGCTAAAACAAATCCATGATATTGATGTTTAGTTCGAAACAAAATAGACATAGAAACCTTAATATAAGGAATCAATATTGAATACAGAAGAACATGGATGTTATTGGCATAAGATAAATTTCTATACTCTTAATCGGGTATATGCGGGTATCTGACTATCTTGATTGTTTTGTTTCATTTTTGATTTACATTTCAATTATTTGTGCAATAGCAGTAATAGCAATACTGTAAGTAGTCTGTAACATTCATCAGGGCTACCTACCTCTACTGGCAAACAGAGCGTATTGGTGGCCATAGTAATCAAAACCATATTCAGTGGATGGAGAGAATGCGATCGAATCTCCATCTAATATACTCATTAAATTCCCAGAAGAGGCAATAGGAGACGAGAACTCCCGTCTACTTCAATTATTTAATGCTACTCCAATATGAATTTGGAACTTTAAATACACGTGGAGTAAATTGCTAAATCAACCAAGATTCTATATCACACACAGCTAAAATGAAGCTAAAATATCCTAAAAGAAATATGTGATCGTTGAATATATATTATAGAAGTTGAACCCAAGTACCTTGGCTAGGAATATCTTGGTGTACTAGGAACATCATATAAAACCCGGGAGAGGCTATAAAGGAGGATCCAGGTATCTTAACCGTGACTTGGTACATGGACTGACCCAAGGATAAAACGGGCATTGCGGTGTCAAGAACCAGTAGTCTTTGATTCATTGAGAAAGAGTGTGTATTAAATGGTGGGCTAAGCATAGTAACCTTAACTAAAGCCGGGTCAACTAACACACCAGCAGGAACCATGAACTTCACTTGTAGCAACTGACCGTATTTGATCTGAGAGCGGAAACCAGGTAAAATGATAACGGGCCGATTCGCGTTGGTTGGATTTAAGTACGGTGGTGAGAAGGCCTCGAGGCTAAGTTCTGTAGGGAAGAGCACATTGGTGAAATTATAGAACTTATGTGGGTTTGATCCGCCCACCAGAACCCTCCCGTCGCGTAGTAAAATTGCGGTAGAGTGGTACATCCTTGGAATTGTTGTAGATTCTTGGACCTCAAATCTAAACCCCAGAGGTTTGTATGGATGGTATAAAACTGGGCTAAGGACAGGGTCCCGACCTAATTCCCACCCAGCAGTTCCATTCCCGGCTCCATTAATTATTAGAACATCCTCATTGGGAAGGATCACCATGTCTCCCATGGTTCGAGCCATGGGCATAGTCTCAATACACCAAGTTGCATTAGGATCGTTTAATTTTAACCTAGCACACGTATCAAGAGCTGGCAAAAATTGACGTTGGTTCAGAGCCTTAACATAAGACCCTTTGGGTGCCCCTCCACATACCAATACCTCAGG
Source organism: Pharnaceum exiguum (assembly GCA_900322385.1). Classification (NCBI taxonomy): domain Eukaryota; kingdom Viridiplantae; phylum Streptophyta; class Magnoliopsida; order Caryophyllales; family Molluginaceae; genus Pharnaceum; species Pharnaceum exiguum. The sequence continues at coordinate 11,424 of ONZK01001577.1, read as the reverse complement.
TTCGGGACCTGCTTCTAGATTTCTCATTGGTAGGAGAACCGCGGATCCGGTGCTGGGGTAGCTCCGTGGGTCACCACCTGGTATCTCAGGGTAGGTCCTGACCACAGCATTTGAGGTATAATTAAACAAAATAGCCCGATTATTAGCAAAGATGAACAAGTTCCCGTCTACATTAAGGTACACAAAGGGATACAGATTATTCTCTATTTCTGGATCATTTGTTTGAGCAAGAAAAGGCAAGCTATATAGCTTAGCCGAAGCGGGAGTTTTAGGATAGAACTCGAAATTTTTAGTTCTACGACCTCCAATCACAATGCTTGTCCGACCATCAGGCAAAATCTGATTAGTAGCATACCACCTTTTGACCAAGAGTTGGCCCGGTATCTCTACCCAATCACAAGTAGGGCAAGGCTGAAATGTCCGAACCACCTTTTCCCCATCATTGTAGCCACCAGTTTGGACTAATTTTCCATCCGAGAGGACTGCACCAGACGAGCACCAAGTATCGGTTTGGAGAGTCAGGGCTCGGAAGGTGTTGGTGAGGGGGTTATATTCGACCGAGTGAGCAGTGCAGTCAAATTTTAAAGCTAAGTCTGTCGAGTCATTACGACACTTGGGGAGGGTGATATTTGATGGGCCAAAATCAGTTCTATCGAAAATAATAACCCGGTCATTGCTTAAGAGTTGCATGTGCATGGCGGAAATGCCTATGCTTGGTTGTAAGAACTGCCATTGTCCTACACCTACGGAGCGTTGCGAGAGCAGGGAGATGGTGAGGAGTAACAAGTTGAGGAGACTGATCAACATTGGACTATAAAAGTCCTTATGTTTTGGGCTTATTTAAAAAAAAAATCGTGTGTGTGGTAGGTATTTGGGATATCGAAGTGGGGACTAATAAGTGTGCTATTAGTTTTGGTTGATGTGTTTGGTGCTATTGGATGGTCTAAACTCTAGAACGAATGGTGTGAGTAATGTGTGTCTACCCCGCCATACATTTATACTTGCCGGGTGTAGAAAATGTTGATACTCCGTACTAGATAGGTGTTTTAAGCCGATCATCAATTCCTTAGTATTCCCTCCATATTCATGTAAAGTACAAAGTGGATGTTTACTAGCTAGCGATTGACAACTTTTCTTTTCCTTTTTTTTTTGGTCTCAGGAGATTGACTGTACGTACACCTTTGTTACAGAAAATTATTCCAATGTTCATAGATAAATAAGGTACAAATTCAATTAATGACCGGCCTCCATTGGTACAAATATAGGATACTCGTAATTTCTTCAATGTTTGTCATCCAAGCTAATCGGTTTCTATCTCTGTTCCTACGTATATGTCCGCTGTCTTTATTACTGTGTTAAGCATTATCTATTGGTAATGGAAAGGTTTTACATTGGACTATACTAGCTAGTGGTCTTTCTTCTCCTCCCTTTGTTCCTGTACTTATTTTGTAGTTCAATGGACTGCTGTAGTGCTGTACTCATCATATTTTCAATTAGTTCAATGTCTCACGTCTAGGCATATTTATGCTGATTGCTGACTCGTTAACAGGTACTCCTATATGATGAGTACTAAATTAACTTCCCAAAACCACTTGCTGAAAGATTAATTGGGTATTACTAGGAATATACTCCTATATGATGAGTTGATGACTATAGGGTCATTATGTTAATGAATTCTCTCAAGGATCACATCACCGATAAGTATCTAGACAAATTCCAAACGTTCAAGCAATTGAAAAGCATATGTATCTACCAGGACGCATTGACCATTGAATTAACATTCTACATCAGTGGATCCATACAATTTAGATGTAGAAGGGATATATCATATATATACACTGAAAGTTTGCTTAATTAGCGAGTAGTTTTGCCGTATCAATTAGCTAGAGTGCTTAGCTGTATAGTTGATAAAGAACGTAAACTTACCTACGGAGTAATTTTTAGTCATAGCATATATACTGTGTGTAAAGATCTGGGCAAGTTGACAAGAAATTGATTGAACTTTATTCTTGTGCGGCGAATTTCGTCACAGCAAAGTTTCTGAGTGACCTGTGAGTCTGTGACCACACCCTCCACAAACGTCAGGCATACTGTCACTTCTGAGTTCTTTCACTCAATAGACACGTGCAAGAAAGGAGATGCTCGTGAACACGGGACTGCTTTCAACCTTTGAACTTCATCTGGTTCTTTCTCTATCATCAAGCACCGTATATTAGAACTAAAACCATAAGAAATCAATTGAATTAAATGACATTAACTTCAAGAAGACACAAAGTATTTTGCAGTATGGGCTTTATTCTCTGGAAAATATATGCTACATACCACAGTATGGGCTTTAGTCATTTTATGCAAGTGCGGTTAACAAAGGGGAGGGGAGCACGTACAGCAAAATGAATATCGTTTGCTTTGCTGCACTATTATTCTGGGCACCTGTGTGAGGCAAAGTAGGGACTAGGGACAATTTTTATAAAAAAGATCTCATAAACAAATATAAAAAAAAATTGTGTGAACCCGTTTGATATACAAGACTTGGTATTAATGACCATTTAGGTAGTTATTAATTACACAACAGGTAAAAATTAATGACGACCCTGCTCACCCGGTCTAATATATGAAACTGGTTAACACAAATTTTTCTCAAACAAATGTAGTATACAATAAATTAAATCAATACATTAATCCTACGAAAACAAGCATAGAGTACTTTTTTTTATGAAACAAACATCTCCTAGTACTTGATCAATTACAGTATATTGTTATATATATTCAAACAATCAAACTCGATTGAATATCAGAACATGTAAATACGATTAATCAAAAATCCGTATCCTCCTCCATCGCGTTAAATTACACGTAAAAAAAAATGAGATAAAGAATATATAGTTGAGATCAGAACTTTCTATCATTCACAATAATCACAATTTTTAAAAAGAATAGCACACGTTGATTAAATTACATTAATTGAACCCAGATGCCTTCACTCGGGACATTTCGATGAACCAGAAACAGCATATAGAACCCAGGGGGAGCAATAATTCTTGATGGAGGACCTCGGACGGTAACATGGAACGTGGAATTTCCCAAGGAAGTTACAGGGGACGAATTAGTGAGTACCAACATCCTCTGATTCATGGAAAATGAATGTGTTGAAAATGGTGGCCTTATCATAGTCACCTTAACCAAACTAGGAAATAATATTAGGCCTGTAAATGAAAACTTGATGGTTAGTGTCCTCTTGTATTTGATTATTGTGGTTGAATTTGGAGTTATGATAACGGGTCGGGGTCCGGATCTGGCCACGTTTAAGTACTTGGGCAAGAATGCCTGGAGGCTAAGCTCAGTGGGAAAGAGCACTTTCGTGAAGTTGTAGAATTCATGCGGGTTAGAGCCAGCCACCAAAACCCGTCCATCACGAATTAAGGCCGCCGTTGAATGGTACATTCGTGGTGTTTTGGTTGCTTCTTGGACCTCAAACCGAGACCCGAGAGCCTTATCAGGGTGATAGATCAATGGTTTGAGGACCGGGTGTCGACCCATATCCCACCCGGCTACGCCTGATTGGGCCCCATTTATAATGAGCACAGCCTCATTCGGGAGGAGAATCATGTCACTCATGGTTCTTGCCATAGGCATTTTCTCCATAATCCAAGTAGGGTTTTGATCAGTTAACTTCAGCCTAGCACATGTATTCAATGCACGCAAAAATCGACCTTTATTTGCCATTTCAAAAGATTTCCTAGGAGTACCCCCACATACTAGCACTTCTGGTTCTGGTTTCTCAAGATTCTTAATGGGTAGTAACACTGCGGAGCCTGTGCTAGGATAGCTTCGGGGATCGCCACCAGGAATAGTTGGGTAGGTCTTAACTACTACGCCTGTCTTATAGTTGAACAAAATTGCTCGATTGTTAGCAAATATAAATAAGTTTCCATCCACATTTAGAAACACATATGGGTAAAGATTATTTTCCACTCCTGGATCATTTGTTTCGGCTAGAAAAGGTAAGTCGAATAGCTTAGAAGTATTTGGTGTCTTGGGGTAGAACTCATAATTAAAATTACCTCGACCTCCTACGACAATCACTTGACCATCAGGCAAGGAATGGTCAGAAGCATACCAACGGGGAGCCAAGAGTTTGTTTGGAAGCTCAACCCAATCACAAGTAGGGCACGGTGTGAAAGTTCGGACCACCCGTTGCCCTTCATTGAATCCACCGGTTTGCGCTAACTGACCGTTCGGGAGAACGGAGCCTGATGAGCACCACGTGTCGGTTTGAACCATCAGGGGTCGGACAGTATTGGAGATGGTGTTGTACTCGGCTGAATGGGCTGTGCAATCTATTCCTACAATCTGATCATTCTTACGGCATTTGCCTGCAGGAAGAGGCAGATTGGAGCGGCCAAAGTCGGTTCGATCGAACATTATGACACGGTCGTTGCTTAATAGTTGCATGTGCATGGCAGAGATGCCAATACTTTTCTGTAGGAGCTGCCATTGGCTTGCCCCTGAAGTGAGATGTTGAAGGAGAGGAACTAGAATTACAAGAGATATAATGAGGGTTCCCAACATCAACATGAGATGAGAAAAGTGACTACGCGACATGTTTACTGATTGGTTCTGAAGCTTACACTGTACTTTGGTTGTTAATTTGTGTGATGTTTCATTGGATGATATCTAGAAAATGTTTGGAAGGTGCTGATATCTAAGAATTGGGATAGTATTATTACTATAATGATCAACCTATTAAACTCTAGATCAATGTGCAAGCAATCAACCTCCATGTCTATTATTCTACAAGAAAAGTTCAATTAAAAACCTTATGGGGTAGTGTCCTCATCTTAAAGGTTTTGTTTATAAATTAACAATACATATATGTTAGAAATAAAGTAGAGTCTCCATTTACATTTGCTTGCGCTGTACTCCTAGAATAATCTAGCCATTCTCTCTAAGCCCTGAAACGTGATTTCTTAATTAATCAAGATGATTGTCTTCTTTTTCAAATTGCCTACTATCCATCCATTCAGACGATAAATATTTGTTTTTTCAATATCTAAAACAGATAGATATTGAATCGCTCTCCTATTGAAGCAATTATCCAAAGAACATGTCCTAATCAATATTCGTACGCTGCGTCTGTGTTAGCCAATTGGGTTGGTGCTGATGTAGTGTGCCTAGTGTCCAAGTGGGTACCCAACTACCGAATGTTTGTTATTCTATGAGAATACGAAAGTCAAGAGAGAGACTTTGACTTTTTTATTTGTTACTAGGAAAATTTAGAAGTTAAATTACGAAAGTCAAGAGTGAGACTTGCTGTAGTGGGCCTAGTGGAGTAGTCTTTAAAAGGTTAGATCACTTAGATGTAACTAGGAAAATTTTATGATGAAAATTAGGGGTTGCAAGGTTGGGCTAGGAAGGAAAATGGTTGGTTGACTATCTGGATGAATGATTTATCAATTTTTTGTTCTCGTTTAACTCACGGATTGTTAAACTTATTGGTCAGTCTAGTACTCTTCGACCTGTAAATGCTATGGAATCGCCAAATACATGCATGGCTTGAAAATTAGGGGTTGGCAAGGTTGGGTACTTGGACAAAGAAGCGGATACTCAATTTACTCATATTGGGTTCACGGGTATCAAGAGGTTGTTTGGTCTAATAACTTTAACTCAAAAGCAATTTTTCTTTATAATTTTCTTCACCTTCTTCCACCTTCTCCATCACAACCGATGAAGTGTACGTAAATTTGCTCTTGGAACACCAGTACTCCAAATTGTTCTACTACTCCTTTTATTGCTTTATATACTAGGTTGTAATAGATGGTATAGAGACATCCCGAACCACTTAACTTATACTTAATGCATTCTCAATTCCTTCTTGCCAAAAAAGAAGTGTAAATTATTCTCTACATTGATCAAAAGAAAATAAAGTATCAAATTGATCTTTTGCTTTTGGCCATTTTAGGAGTCATTTAAAGGCTTTATGTAGTTAATTTATGATAGAGATGGAGTAGGAGGGAGAATGAGCAAGAAAATATAAAAAAGAAACACTTATAATGAGAATTTAGACCAAACAACCTCCAAATTACTAATGTCGTGAACATTTCTTTTAAAAAATTAAAATTGAATAAAAGAAAAAGACAAGAATAAACTTGCATCGAAATCTACTGTCACTACCAATCAAAACAATGAAACATCCTCGACCAACAACCAACTCTTCACCCTTGATCTCCTCCTCCCATCACCCACAAGGCCACTACTAAGGCTTTCCACGACGCTTTACTTGTCAATCGTGTTCACGTACCCCGTCATTGACAATGTGAAGCATCGTCTCTATCATAGCTAACATAATAACATAGATAATAGCTAACATAGTAACATAGGTAAACCCAGTTACTTAAAAAATAACTATATTAAATTTAAAAACTCAACTCAAGTTAATGCTTTTGAAATATAATTTTCAGATACAACTAAAACCAATAATATATTTGTTTTTGGTCTAAACAAAAAACCAAAAATTTAGTACCTACTGCCATTAAAACTCAAAATTTAGGCGGGCTTAAACTGAATTAGTACATAAACACTAACAACTTTTTTGGAAAGAAGGAAAAAAAGAGAGAATAATGAAAGTAAATAATTTCCATCCTATTTGGGTAGGGAAGAAAAGTACACAATTTTTGTGGATCTATTTCATATATTGGTAATTAATGATAAATGTATGATTAATGATCCTCGATGGTCATTTATAGCCCTCTATTGGTCATCCTCATCTATTTCATTTATAAAACGGGTTCACGCGTACAATTTCTACTTTCCCCCTCTCTCTCGTTTCTTCCATTTTGTATCCTGCAAGCTAAGTCTTTAGTACACCAGATATATACGTACACCAGGTAAATTTATCAACTAATAATAAGGTACTGACTAATGGTATCAAAGAGGTGAGTAATAATATATGTTGTAATACTTTGGCCAAAAAACTTGATGTACGTGTGCACCTATACCAAGCTAAGAATTTGAGTTTGTATCATTCCTCTTCATTCCTTTCCCTCAATTGCCCTCCCCCTCTCCTAAACCATCAAGTCTTTGGTACACCAGGTGTACCTGTACACTGGGTGGATTATGACTAATAATCAAAGAACTGATTATGACATTAAAAATATGACTAGTGAAATAAGTTAAAATACTTTGAAAAAAACACCCGGTGTACCCGAGTATACCTAAGAATTGAAGCTCTTAAACATGGAGTAAATCGATAAACAGCATCATAATTCATAAATCAACGTCAAATGTATCTAAACAAAAACATAAAGCCCATGCTTGCGCATGTGGTCTTATATGTTAGCCAGATGAGGGAAGGGAAAGCTCGGCCTCTTTCCCTTGGCTATCAGCAGAAGCCACCTAGGCGTGGCTGACAGCCACGACCGTTACCATCCAAGTAGGTCTACGGTGTCAGGTAAGGTGTGAGAGCTGAAAACGGAAGGCCGAGACGCATGCATGGCCATACACACACACAATGTCAGTTATGTCACAAACATTTTTTTTCTTATCAAACCAAACCAAAACCAACTTAAATGAACTTCAACTTAAACCCACTCTTATGGAAGAGAGAAATAGGGGGGCAAATAGAATGGTTGCAGACTTACAGTGTTATAGCGAAGGTGCAGTGGCAGCCAATGCAAGAACTAAAGAAATGGGAAAAGTTGAGGCGTACGGTTTGACGATCGAAGGAGAATGAGCGTGAATGAGGGTTAGTGATTGATGATGACAAATTGACAATGATTAATGATCATGGGTCTATATTGTGGTACTTGGGTGAGGTACTTGGGCCAAATGTAACTAAACGCTAGCTACTTGCCGTCAAGCCCACATGGTCAAACCCAAACTGAATTAAATACCATTTTAGTCCAAACTTAAAACAGATTTTTTTTTGATGGAAAACTTAAAACAGATTATAAGGTAAGTAAATTGGCTTGGTTCAACCTAAATGAACTGAATTGAGACAAACAAAAAATAGCAGTGGGACTCTAGTGTACCATCTTGTGTACCATCTTGTGTACCAATTCAATTTGGGACATTCGTGATTTGTTAATGCATTTATATGGTCGAGATTAAGTGGTACACGAGATAATACACCATTGTGGGACACTAAAGTCGCTTTGCAAAAATAGAGATGACACTTCTAACCCTTAAAATTATGGGATTTTCTTTCGTTTCAATGCCCCATTGGAACCCAAAATATAAATTTTCTGATGTCCATAATGTTTGATAATAGTTGACGATTGTGCAGTTTCCATAATTTAATGAAGTTTATTCCCGCAGTACACATTCACTCTGGTAGTGCACATTTATCTAATTTACCCATATCATTTCTACTGCGAAACAAAATCTCTCTCTCTACCTTCTCTCTTAATACCCCAAACCACTTCTCAGCATTGTTCATTCCAGCACTAGCAATCAAGGAAGGCCAAAGGAGAGGCATGACAGTTGTTGTCGACGTCGATTGTGGGCTCGGGTTTTATTATAGGTTGTTGCTTGACAGGCTTAAGAGGTAGGTTGTTGTTGTGGGCGTGGGTTGGTTTGGTTGACAACGTTAATTTGAATCTTTTAAACAACAAAATAATAGGGTCGCAAAGTATATTCCTAATTCGTTATTTGACATATCCACAAGAGTCTCAACCAAGGTGTCATGGCAAAATTTTACAAATGTACCAATGAAATGGGCTCCTTTATTTGAGACTTTGGGAAAGTATGATTTTGAATATTTGTAATGAAATAAGTTGAGAACCAAATATAATGTAGATAATATATAATGAAAAATAAAACTTGAGATTTTAAGAGTACCAACTAAATACACCAAATAATGTGAAACGTATCAAATGAGTCTAAAGTTGAGAATTTGTTGGGTGAGACTTATATGAGATTTTGGGTGTATTTTGTTCGTTTCGAAGGAACATAGTTGAACTGAATTGAAAACAACTGAAATGAACTTAAAACTAAACTGCATATACACAAACGAACACAACACACCCTTTGTTAAGTATGTCCAATATAAATTTAAGGGGTTTTTGCCCACAATAATCCCTATTTGAGGTGATTATTCGGGAATAATCCCTACTTCGGAAATTTCCCCCAATAATCCCTACTTGGACCCTTGTGTGATGTGTCTCGTAGCAGTTCGACAACTAACGGTGTTAAATTTTCCGTTTGTACCGTTAAAGAGTTTTCAATACATATTATATTGTACACTTATTTCTTGATTTTTTTTATAAAAAATGCTTTCGAAGACACCCATCCACTCAGTACCTTATTTAATTTCACAAGTATTCCCTTATTATTTTCGATGTTATCTTGAATTCCGTACTATCGGTACTATCAAAAATTAAAAATCATTTTTTTAAAATCTTATGTGAATTTTATAGTATTTTTATAATAAAAAGGATTTACACCTTATATTTAATACTTTTGACAATTAGTATGTATAATATAATAGAATAAGTGTACAATGTAATTAATAATGAAAATCTTTTAACAGTACAAACGGAAAATTTAACACCGTTAGTCGTCGGACTGCTGTGGGACACAAGGGTCCAAGTAGGGATTGTTGGGCAATTTTCGAAGTAGGGATTATTTTCGGATAATCGCCCCAAGTAGGGATTATTGTGGGTAAAAATGCCTAAATTAAATGACCTTTATTTCCGTGTAAGCAATATTGGTTTGTAATGTGTTTTTTTTCTTTTTGTACATGCATGCATGTACGCCTTTTATCCCATACACTTCAGACTTCAATGGACTTTCACGTTATGTATTTCATTAGTTCAATGTTCCACGTCTAGGTATACTTTATGCTGATTGTTGACTCGTTAACAAGTACTTAAAATGACTAACTATTTATTAGTACCAACTTTGAGTTTTACGAAAATCATATACTGACTATAAAAGGGTCATTGTGACATTTGTGTCAATAAATATCCTTAAGTACTCCGTATCGCATTGCTGATTAAGTATTTAGACAAATTTTAAACGTACAAGAGTAATTGAAAAGCACATTTCTCTACCACAATTGCAATATATCCACCAGTAGACTTGTACATCAATGGATCGATGGATCAATACAAGTCCAATAATGGAGAAGGCCAGAAGGGGTACTTCTAAAACTTTACTTTATTGGCAAAGCAGTTTGCCGTATCAAGTAGAAAACGGTACAAGAGTAATGGAGAAGGGGTACTTTATTTATTAAACCTCAGTTTCCTACCAAACAAAAAGAAGGTGTAGAAAACGGTCATCAGTATGCCCGAGCCCTGAAGAAAGTAAAGTTTGCACGTAAATTGTATAATTATGTATAACATACGAGTATTGTTTAGTCATACGGACAGTACTCTACTATAGGACGTACTAGATCTGCCGACGAAGACAAGAAATTGGTAAAATTCATTTTTTTTTTCTCTGGTGGCAAAGTTTCTCAGAAACAAGCTCCAAGCTATATATATGAAATTACTAGTTTTCTTGCCCGTGCGTTGCACGAGTCTCAATTTTATAAATTTTTTGTCTTATTATTCTTTTATATTTAACATAAAAATGAAATTTTTATTGAATTTTCATCTCTTAGAAGATAATTTTTATGTTAT